>JAYGXS010000009.1:22595197-22643276 GCA_036362985.1 Ligula intestinalis | reverse complement strand
ACATAAAAATTAAATAAATATAACTTCTTTTCATTGGAAAATATTGCAAAAGTACTTAGATAGCCTTCTGGGTCTGTTAACAGCATTCGCAAAATTTCGGGTAACCGAGTAATAACAATGCCTTAACCATTATCCCCGCTTATCCCCAGCTAGCCCCGCCTACCCCCATCTCTATCCCCGTCCTACCCGGGGATTGTGCTGGCAGGGCTTCGATTTTTACAAAAATCTAAAGGCATCATCTATGTCAGCCTCGATATTCCCCCCTCTACACGCCAAAACGCTTAAGGGCGTTTATTTGATTTTCTTTCCTTGAAACTTGCCCTACTGTCCTGTGAGTATTTTATTGTTTTATGTGGGGACTTAAACCGTGTGAATATACGCTTCCTCATATTGTTAGGTTTTGACGACCTAGTTTCTTTCAACACGCGTGCTGACGCCCCTCTTGCTCACATTTTACCAATTATCCTAAACTTTTTGCTGTCAAAAATAGAGCCCCTTTGTCAGACTCAGAGGACAGTGTTTTATTGGGCCTGCCAACCATCTACTGTGGTTCTAAGAAAGGGCTGTTAGCAAAATCCGAGAGAAAACTTAAAGTTCGCGACACATCCCCACATAATATATTTTTCCGCCAGACCTACATATTTGAAAACCTTCCTGCACTTCTTGAACCCTGGGACATCGAGTCGTGCTCTAATTTTCTCACAACTTTTTGAAATGAAATTATTACTATGTGTTGTCCTTTTGACACTGTCATGGTTAGACCTGACAGAATCTCTTTTCCTTGTCTAAAAACATTGAGACGCCAAAAAACAAATTGTTCTACGAATAAGGTCTACGAGATAGACTTAAGGGTGTGAATGTCCAAATATAGCTTGAGATTTCCAGGCTGAAAGACCTTTTTGTTAGTCAGCTTTTTACTTCTTCTACATCTTCCCTTTCCTCTCTGCTCGGATGAAATTTGGAATAGTCTTAACCAACTACCTGATCAACGCAACGCACTAGCGCATGTAGATGGTGACTTAGACTTCGATCGTTTAAATGCAAACTTCATCCACACTCGCACTGCCTCCCGTCTTCCGAAAGACGCTATTTCCTTATTACCAAGTGTCTTTGTTCCTGTGTATTTGGAAACAGTGATGAAACTTCTTAAAAAGGTTCGAGGTTCAGCAGCTGTAGGAATAGATGGGATCACATAATTTCTCCTGAAATCCTGCTCTTTTCATTTAGCACCTGCATTGACACACCTCATCAACTTGTCCTTCAAGGAGTGTAAGATTACTGATGAATGGCGATCAGTGAGAAGCAGTCCAATCCCTAAAAACGTCCTCTTCTGGTCCAAAATATTTTCGTCCAATTGCCTACTCTTCTGCACTATTAAAACTTGCAGAACAAGTCACCTTAGACATCATCACACCTTTTTCTTCCGAATATTCCGATGCCTTGCAATTTTCGTATAAGGCTAGGCGTAGTTCACTAGATGTTGTCGCTCTGGTAGTCCACTCTGCTCTCAGAGACTTGGATAAGGGCTGCCGTGCATACGGCTGTGCCTTTTTCAACTACTCCTCAGCTTTTAATACGATCCCGCACCATCTATTTCTTAATAAAACCTCGGCATGCGGCTCTCCCGGCTGGGATGTGTCTTGGTTTGGGGACTATTTCACTTCCCGCACTCAATTCATTCAGTGCGGAAAGTGAAAATCCGTGGGCCTTCCCAACAACTGTGGAGTTCTTCCAGGGGCTATATCATCCCCTCATCTATTCACTCTCCACACTGACAACATACTATCTCCAAACGAATGCTTGTTTGTTAAATATGCTGATGATATGGTTGTTGGCCATCCCCTGAAAAGTCAGTCACATCGCCAAATACTGAAGGACGGCCTAGACCATGTCTCAACATGGTCATTAGCAAATGGTCTTCTACTTAACCAGCGAATTCAGT
The DNA here is from genome assembly GCA_036362985.1 of Ligula intestinalis. NCBI lineage: Eukaryota > Metazoa > Platyhelminthes > Cestoda > Diphyllobothriidea > Diphyllobothriidae > Ligula > Ligula intestinalis. The sequence goes on along the minus strand of JAYGXS010000009.1, from coordinate 22,641,334 downwards.
CCAGTGTATTTTTCGACTGCGACCCTCTCCCAGTTCCGAAATTATCGGCATTCTGCCCACCGAAGTATCTGCTTTCCGATACCTTGGTGTTAAACTTGCATCCAACCTAACATTTTCTCGTCATAAAAGGAGGCCTTTTTATCAAAATCTGTACACTTTTATATTATATCCGCAGCTTGCGTTCATATCACTCACCGTGAGACCTCATCTGGTGTTTTGTGGATGCTTGTATTCCCCCCTTTTTATTTACTGCTCTCTGATTATTTTTCAGGCTAACTTAAAAAAGACCTAGTCATTTCGAAACCTAGCCTCCAAATGCTCTCTTCAGCTGTCAGTATTTCCTACGTTTTTTTTAGCTGACATTCTTAATGAGGTCACCCATCCTCCCCACTGTGAACTATTGACTGCGAAGTCTTCCCGTCCCATGCGTCGAAGTTTCCGTCATGTCTTGCCACACATCAGCATATCAGCACTCGGTACTCCCATTCCTAGCATGCTACCTCACCTGTGAAGAAGCGGAAATTGAGAAGTTGAAAGCTGATCTGTCTCCATATTTGATGTGGATATTGTATAAATCTTGAATTGTGAGTATTACATGACCTTTGACCTTTTAACATGACCTCTTATTTACCTAATTCTTTGGTCTCCGTGACTGGAGCCATTTTTGCTGAAAGTTCAGGAGTTTACAATTCTAAATAAAGCATTCTTCTTCTTCTTCTAAAAGTCCCAAATAATAATCCTCCGTGCAATGCGAAGCCCCCTAATGGCGCGTCTGGTCCAGCTCTATCCAACGGAAGCGAGGGGAAACCTAAGCATTAAGTGAACCTTATAAAGGACAACCGACTAGGAATCAGCCGTGGTGCTACCGAGCTTTTCTTATTTCATTTGTGTTAATTTTTTGCACTTATTTCTGTTGTTATTATTATTGATCCCTTTATCCTATGGTCTACTCTCTTGAAAATATATTGTTCTTCACGTCATATGCTTTTCTTCCAAATACTCGGGTTTTGTTCTGATTTTTGCGCTCATTTGCCGACGCAATAATTCCTTCCCCGGGATGAAATAAAGACTAGTCAAATCAAATCAAATTAATCAAAGATATAACTTGCTGTGCTCGCACACAGTTCTATAGGTGTCAGTCGTTAGTGCCCCCAGCAGTCCGTCAGAAAGTTACCTAAAGGTTACTTGCAGTTACTTGGCGTTCGCTTGTTCTGTCGTAATTTTATTTAAAGGGCGTCGGCAGAGGATTTTATCTATCCATGGGCAGGACGAATGGCACGGTGGAAACAGTACAGTTATATCAAAGTGGAATTTCATGAAGAGGTTGGCAGCCACACCAGAAGGGTTTGAGCGCTTTTTCCATAACGTCCATGTCAGCAATATGTTACGGTCAAGGATGACTGATCTACTTTAACGATAAACGCTTATATTGTTATGTCCTGCAGAAGAAAGCAATCAAGCGTCGGCGGAAGGAAGGAAGGAATCCATGAAGCAGTTGGAATCGGTTAGCCGGAAATGGGAGCACTGTGGACAGGCAGGGCAGATCAAGCCTAGGGAAGGGGCCAACCGAGCTTTGGCAGAGCACCTGTCAATTAATTGTCGGTGAGTCTGGCTCGCATTCGAAGATGTCCCTGATGGCACCTTGCAAGGATGTCAGCTAAGGATAACTCCAGCATGTCCTTACGGTAACCATAAGGTGTAAAATGGAGTGAAACTGTGCGCCAAACATCATATCACGATAAAAAGTGCCTGACACGGGAACCAACTGTAGAAACCTTTAAACTTATTCGAAGTGTTCGTCAGTAATAATCACTTTACTTAGCACTGTAGTGTAGTCAAATTTAAATTCGGAAGTAAGCCCGGTAGGCTGGATGGTTTGATCGGAAATTACAAATGCTATGTGCTAGCCCATTAATGTTTATGTCTGCCCATGCGTTTGAGTTGAATTTTCCTCAGTAGGGTCTGCATATTGAAGACTAGCAGAACATGTATGGTATTATTTTTGGTGGATGCATGTATCAGGATGAATCCACTGCCAACGACGCCTTCATCGCTGGAAGCTGAGCGCTCAAACATGATTTTCGATCACCGGTTGGAAGTAGAGAGCAGTTTTAACCAACGCGACATTAAAATTGATTCTTGTTTTACACCAACAGCGTGGTTTGGTCCCTTATGGGTAATTAGGGGACTAATTACCGCTTAGGTGTTCATGATTGTTCAAAGGCACTCTACCCATTTTATTATTTTTACGGACAGATCTATGCGGTAGTTCAATAAGTTTTCAGCCTTGCGGTAAAGTGTGTCACTTGTGGTATTTGCCTGCATTTGGTGCTCACGGACGTTTGGCCTGGGACCGTAAGTTACTCCACCTAACATAAGAAGGCCAGTTCCTAGGTGTCTACGTAATTTCCTAATGAGCGCGTCCGTGATTTGTTGTAACGGTGGCATGTTGTTGTTTCACCGTCGAATTACGCCATTTGGAATCCCAAAGGAAGAACACAATAAGAAGGATGTAAGTTCAGAATCCACCCCAACGAGAGTTTATTGCTTAAGAGATCCGGATTTGCTGTCTCGGGTGGCTGTTGAGCCGCTGGCTGATTCCCAGCGCACTGAATGTCCCTGCTTCGGGGCGAGCCCGGCAACCGGGCGCAGACTGAAGGTGTTCACACTGTCTGAGATGTGACACTGGCTTATAAGTGATTTCCAAGCGCATTCGCTTGTGACCTGATTAGGTGCATTGGGATGAGGTCACCTGCTGTGGCGAACTGAAGTGACCTGCGAGGAACTGCGACCAGTTTGCACGCTTGTAGGCTCACCTGACTCTGTGTCCTCTCCAGAGGTTTAGGTCATCGCGTATGGACATGCGTCGCGTAGGTATGTTGGGATCGCTCGGACGCCCGTTATCACTCGGGAAATCCTGAGAGTACCAGACCAAAGGGACCTGACTGGCGGCCGGTTCTTGCAGTAAAAAGCGACCTTCACCGGGTGGGCATTAGGCCCAGACAAAGGAGGCACGCGAGAGCGAGGCTGCCCCGGAACCATGTTGCTGCCATTCGTGAGATCACGCTGAGGACAGATGCACAGGAGCGCGTTAACGAGCGCGCTCGGCCGCTCATGGAGAGCCAATGGGGAGCGATGACTATTGCTCCTTAAATAGAGAGGCTGCGAGCAGATTGGGACACTCTTTTGTTGGAGACGCTGACGACGACCCGAGACTGCTGGCGAGACGAGACTAACCACAGAAGGCAAGCTGCTGGACACACGGAAACAGAGTTGCTGTACTAGCACGACTGGCAGTAAAGTACAAACTGTTATCCTGTTCTGTCTTCTCTTCCTTACACGTGCTGGGGGACATAACCAGTTTTGACACAGAAACACACTGCGTTACAACAAGGCACAACCACCGCGAAGGAATATGACCTGTGTTGACCGCTACACCCGCTGGGCCGAATCCATCTCCTTGCCCAACCTGGAAGCAGATATCATCTTTAAGGCTCCAGTCAGTCCTGGGTCCGCCGTTTTCGGTGTCCCCTCCACGCTTACGACCAATCGAGGTGCCCACTTCGAATTGGTCTCCTTCGAAACCCCTCGCATCTGCACGTGAATTTGAACGACGTCCTGTCTTCAGGCTGCCAACGGCATGGTTTTGTGATAACACAGCCAACTGAAGGCCTCGCAAAGTGCCCAGCCAACTAGTCGGACAAGCTGACCCTATTACTTCTTGGCATTCACTCGGAGCTGGATTGCAGCGCGACCGAATGGACACCACGCTCCGGCTACCAGGCGAGATGGTCAGCCCAACAATCTCTGGTGGTGCTGATGATGAGAGTCCTACCAATTTTGTGCCTCGTCTACGGCAGGCACTTTACTTGATTTATCCTCGAACTCCACCGACCAAGTCTTGGCTTGGCCAAGTGCATCCATGTGTATGTTCGATGCGACCGAGTGCGAAGACCACTGGATCCGCCATACAAAGGTCCGTTCCACGTTCTCTCACGCAACGCCAAGGCCTGCGGGATCGTTCGTGGTACGAAGTAAGACGTAGTCAGTGTCGATCGGGTCAAGGCTGCTGTTGCCAAGAAGCCGACGAGCCTGCCTCGTGGACAATATTATGCTGGCTCCCTTACCCGTGTTCCTCCACCTCCTCTTGCCCCTGCTCCACCTTCTCTACCCATTCCTACCCCTATCAACCCCAACTCTAGGTGTTCTGATTGCAGTGACATTCGCCGTCGTGGAGTCAACCTTCCCGACCGGCTTATCACTCATGTGTTCTAACACAACAATAGCCTCTGGCATCGCTGTACGCTAGCCTTCGGTCTAGATGGGGGTACTGTGGTAAACCTTTGCAAAACTTGTGTTTATTTACAAATTTGTCGTATTTCCATTTGTACACAAGTTTCTAGACTCATTCTGCTAGGTAAGTCTTTCTGTAAGTTGTATATTTGACCTTTTGTTTAAGTTGGTAAACAACTGTTTGCCACAAAACTTTAACTGGTTTGCATTTTCAATCAATAGCGGACATCTTTTTTCTATTGTTCTTCTTCACTAGACCGGGTAAGTAGTCGCTTTCGTCATACCTTAGGTATTGGATTCGGTTAAGCTTGACGTAGCATTAGTGTGGGATAGCAGTATCGATTGTCTGTCTCACAGATCTACAAGACTCCACAGGACCTCATGTGACGACTGTCAAGTAGAAATCACATCAGACGTCGTGTGTATGTTCGATGCGACCGAGTGCAAAAACCACCAGAGCAAAAAAAGAAGATTCGTTCCGCATTATGTCCAGCAACACCAAGGCGGACGTCAAGGAGTACTTGCCTCATCGACAACATTAGGCTATGCCCCTACTCTGTGCCCCTGCTCAACCAACACCACCACGCCGACGCTGACTTTGTTGATGCCCTTTACACTCGCACTTCGCGTAGCGGTAGTTGATTCAGTTTTATCGACCGCTGGCGTCATTTTACGTTAAATAAGAGTGTACCTTGACCATCACGTGGAAAACCACAAGTTTTATTGGTTGGGAAACCCTCAAATGAAAGACTGGGTATGTACTACTGCATCAGTCCAATCAGAGCTATTTTATCCAGCTGTAATAATACGCATTCATTAACTGGAAAAGTGAATTTTTTATTTAGAAAAAAACTAACGCAAACAAATTTCGAATCAAAGATGTAACCAGGAGGTAGTGGCGTGGATGGGTCTTGAGAAAACTAGTTAATTGGACTTTGCAACTGAACTGAACTTGATGGCATATAAATGATTTTGTACGTTGTTTCCGCTTATGTCTGACCAAAAAAGGCTCTTTTTGCCATCATTTGTGAGTAATCAGTAAGTCTTCGGTAGTGAACGAAGCAAGTCGATTAATCATACGCCGATTTGAATGCCATCGGCGAGTACAGAACTCAAGATCGATCTAGTTTCACCCTTAATTAACCAGGCCGGTATGTGTTTGCGTACCCTCTTTCTTAGACACCTCGTTGTTCAACCAATGTGTTCTGCTCCACAGGAGCAAGTGAGAACCCTTTCCTTTCCTCGCTCGACGCTGATGCCAGCTGGTGATCGCATATAACCCCAATCCCCTAGGGAATGTCGTTCACTCAGTGGAAGCGACAGTAATTATCAATCCAAGTACCTGATCCCTTGACTAATGCTCACTACCAAGCATAATCTCCTCCCTCCCCCCGTCACCCAGCACAGGGACCTCTATGCACCGACATCGCCATGTGGGCTGCATAAAACTGTGAGTTTTAATCAAGGGACCTTATTCACCATGCCAGTGAGTATATCCTACGTCCACATTATGGAAACGGCACGTCCTAAAGGCAAAAAAATGCATTTTGATCCGGAGCAGATTAAACAAAATTTGAAAATATCTTTCTTGACTTGAGAATTATTGCAGGAGAGCTTAAACTTCAACTATTCATGCTGAATTTGACTTCGTGGGGTTTTCATTGCCGAGCAGCAAACTTGGCTGCCAGATAGAATTATATCGCGCTCCTACGCAATACGTAGGGCAACCTTTTTCCAGATGACGAAAGGCGCTCCTGTTCGAAGACACCAGATCCGGCTTAAAGTTTATTCACCCGAAAGCTTTAAGAGTTACGAACACTAGTCATCTGGTGGATTCTACGCTGATTTTTTGATAAATACTGTGTAGGCAGAGAGCTTACCGTTTCATGATTGGTGAGTCCCATACCTTGGACGGGTAATCTGAATTGAATATTGTTAACCTCATGGCCCTCGGTCGGGGTCTCATATATCAGATGCAGTTCTATCATGGGTTCAAACCCTACCAAGGCCACTAAGTTCGTAACAATCGTACCAGATTAATCACCCCTATCCTTCTGTTTCCTGCAGTCACGGTTCTATTAATAATCATAGTCCCTGAATTATACACCATACTAAGTTTTTCCCTCCTTTCTCAACCAGTACGTTGTCGGACTCGCAGCACGGAATTTCAGCTGATGCGTTATTTTTAGCCGACGCCTATATGGCAACCTCCACGCCTCGAAGATATTCATTTACAGGCACTAAAACGAGACTGCCCGAGACTACAAGCTGCTGCAGCTGTCGTCAGGGCCCGAGAAACACGATCCAAGGCAGAGTTGGACAAGTGAGTTCTATTAGTGATCAGTGAACATTCCTCAACGGGCGTCGATATTCCCCGGCCTAAATCGGCAAGACAACGAGCTTGTGATTCACTGGTAAAAGGGTTATAATCTGATATAAAAGGTGATGAGTTCGGGCTTTGAGTGGTGCACTAGTTGGGGTTGCTGATGACGTCTAATAAACCAGAAACGGGTCATTCCAGTCTCCCTCGTCTTTGCCGGCAATATTATATGAATAAAACAAGTGTGAATTAGAAATCTAATGATTTTCTTGTGAAAAAGGCCACTGCGGATGACTTTCTGGACTTTTAAATCCATGGTGAAGACAGACGTTATAGATGGGCTGGGTTACACATGCACTAGGCCCAAACAGGATCGGAATGGCTCGCAGCAGGCGTTAATTAGATTGCGCTAAGAAAGAAGACGTGTCGAGCACCGAATAAATTGATTCATTGTCCTCAGCTTCCGAACACTTACAGGAGTCCATGATTAGCGGTAAGAAGCAGCAGCAATTAGTGGCACCTTTTCCCCATGGTAGAGGTTCCTGATTGCGCTATGCTAAAATCCCTACTTCCGAAGATTTTGAACCGAACTTATATTTTTGAGAAAAGCGGACTTTGACGACGTCATGAAATGGAGTCGCTGTTTAATGTATGCAACTGTGAATCGTATATTTAGCCCCCACAGCAGGCCAAATTGCACATGAGCCGGACCGAAACAGGATCAGAACGGATTATGGCAACGTTTACCGGGTACTGCTGAGTCCATGCTGGTCCACAACTACTATTTGGACTACCTAACAAATGTTTTATCTTCCCCCAGAACATGTAATTGACGTAAACTTTTCATTTTTTTGTATTCATATATATCCAGGCAATAGTCGTGTAAAAACGAGATAACACTATACTATTCGTGATTAACGAGTAGTTATGTCTTTATTACTATTTGAACTTCCATGAAAAATATTGTGCCTTCCCCCGAAACATGCAATTGACGTACGTTTAAATTAAATTTTGTATGCTTATATTTCCTATCATCTTGTTACCAATAGGGAGTTCAAAGGCGTTTGTCTGTCTGTCCCTCAGTAGACTGATAGTGATATTGTCCTGCATGCGTGGGATAGTTTACCTTGGGGGCAGGTCTTCAAGTTACGTCAATCATTATACACAACCGCTTCGAAAACAGACAGATGACTACTATGTAGGCCCGCACGGGATATCGGGATAGTTCGCGCTAGGCATAATTGCCTAGCGCGAACGCGTGACGCGCGTGACGCCCTACTCTACTCTGACTGGCTACCTTTCAGTCAATGACGTTTAAGACCCACCATAAATCCCCTTGCTTAACATGACTCACACAGACAAAACTCCTTACATGTCCTACAACACACCTCCTGCTGACGGACACCCTTCTGTTTTGCCTATACAACCTTCTGCCTACAAACTGCCTTCTGTTTTGAATACATAACATTAACGACGCAAGTGCAACGGACATGGTTTCTTTATTACCTACAGCGTCCCCGTTCTGGCTGAAAGGCGTTCCGAAACCCTCAAATGACTCGTGGTTACAATGGAAAAAGACATTTGAGGATTATATTCAACTTATTCCAATGCTTTCTCCGACTATTAAACTAGACGTTACCTCGACGTTGAAACTCCTCCGTACCCATCTCGGAGAGCTGGGACAGCGTTACTTTGACGCACTTAAATTACAAGAGTCTGCTGATCTTCCAACAGCACACTCTAAGCTCGAAACAATGTGGGGCGGAAAGGACAACATCTTCTTTAGCCGATATCGGTTTTGTCAAATGCGTCAGGAATCTGACCAACGCATTGGCGATTTTATTACAAACCTAACACTCGCCGTACAGGACTGCAGATACACCGAGATTGCGGCATTCAAGTTCGAGCAGACGATGCTGGTGCAGCAGTTGCTTGTGGGTTTAAGGGATAAAAAGGCCCGGGAGAAGGTGTTATCTATGAAGGACGATTCATCACGGGAGAAAGCCTGTGATATCATTCGTCATCAAGAGGACGTACAGCAAAACCTCCAACAGCCGCATCAACCAAATATGGGAGTAATAGCCTCCTTGGAACCTGATTTAGGACCTCCCTAGTCAACACGGCCAGGTTTTCATCTAAACGGGAACCACCAGCGCCTTCAAAACAACTACCGTCCTGCTACCGTTGTGGTCAGCACCATATCCGTGGGTCTGACTGTAAGCAACAAAAGACGGTTTGTCGATTTTGTAAGAAAATGGGCCATACAGAGCAAGTCTGTTGTTCCAAAAAACGGACGAGCACAAAAATGCACGCCACCTACTCTAACTCAGCTGAGAATGACGAAGCGATACTTCAAGTGTCTTCAGCAGACAAACCGCTCCAGTCACCCTACAGCATCACACTTCCGGTGGATCACCATCCAGTGCAGTTTGAAAGCGATACTGGTTCAGCCGTTACGGTCATCAATGAAACCTCTCTTAGGAAAATTCCCCATCTCCTTCCAGCTCGCTCCACTTTTCGTAGTAACAGGGGGTAGGGCGTAGCCATTTGAGGGATCTTTACGGCAGAAGTTGAACGTGATGGCGGACTCCATAACTTGCCGGTTCACGTTGTCGGAGGAAGCCAACAACCAAATCTTCTCAGACGGAACTGGATAAAATGTGTGCCTTCTGTGCTTTCCTACGTACATCAAATTGGGGTTAATTCCGCTCTTGATTCCTTGGTAATGAGTCATGAAGAATTATTTCAGGACAACTCTGCTTCGCACTACCGTGGTCCAACCATCAAATTTCATTTCAAAACAGAATTCCAGCCACGGTTCTTCAAGGCCCGTTCAGTTCCCTATGCAGTGGCACCGAAGGTCGAAGAAAAATTAGATCGACTACAAAGGGCTGACATTATTGAGCCTATACAGTACTCGGAATGGGCAGCCCCAATACTTCCTGTTATTAAATCCGACGGTTCCGTGCGTATTTGTTGGGACTAGAAGCTGACTATCAACTCAGCTACCAAAGAAAATCCTTATCCTCTCCCAAGCATCGAGGACCTGTATGCATCACTTTCAGGCGGTGAACAATTTACAACCTTGGACTTGAAGCACGCCTACAACCAGGTCGTCCTCAATACGGAATCCCGAGACGCTACCACCATCAATACGCATTGGGGATTATTTCGATACAAAAGACTACCCTTTGGAGTAAGTTCTTTCCCTGGTTTATTTCAATGCTTGATGGATAACCTCGTGAAGGACATACCTCACGTTTGCGCATATCTCGATGATATATTAATCATCGGCCCGTCCAAAAATAGTCATCTGGATACTCTAAATGTAGTGTTAACACGTCTACAAGACGCAGGTTTCAAACTCAGGAGAGATAAGTGCACTTTCTTGGCTGATTCGGTGGAATACCTCGGTTTTAAGGTGGATAAGACTGGCCTTCATCCACCTGACCATAAGCTCAAAGCATTGAAGACGGCGCCATGTCCCAACAATGTCAGTCAATTGCGTTCATTTCTAGGGTTGGTTACCTATTTAAGTCGCTTTATAAATCAGTCTGCTACACTTTTGAAACCCGTTTATCGATTACTTGAGAAAATCGTTGCTGGAATTGGTCGGAGATCGAACAACGTGCTTTTGAAAAGGCAAAAACCGCTCTTACCTTATCCTCTTTCCTGATTCATTACGACCCCGAAAAGCCTATTATAATGAAATGCGATGCGTTTCCTACCGGCCTGGGTTCAGTCCTCATGCACCGAATGCCTTCTGGTGCGGAGCTGCCGATTGCCTTTGCATCAAGAACTAGGCCACAGGCGGAAACAAATTATTCGCACCTAATTTGAGTTGACCCAAGTGTGAAAAACTCTAGGCGTTTGGCGGGATTTGAACCCGCGCATCAGAGAAAGCCTTTGCCGGAGGCTAATGCTCTACCGCTAAGCTACAAACGCCCGCTTCACGCCATGAGTTTAATCACACTTGGATCGATATTACCCGCTCAACTTTTCGCTCATATGGAATCCACCAATACGGGAGAAAGTTGACTGCCCAAGTAGGATTTCCTAAGCAATCATCTAGAATCCACCAGAATGACTGCTAGGCTGACTTAATTATTAAGTTGGTTTGGCGTGAAGCGGGCGTTTGTAGCTTAGCGGTAGAGCATTAGCCTCCGGCAAAGGCTTCCTCTGATGCGCGGATTCAAATCCCGCCAAACGCCTAGAGTTTTTCACACTAGGGTCAACTCAAATTAAGCAAATCTGCCAAACCAACTTAATAATATCCGCACCTAGATAAGGAGGCCTTAGCAATAATGTTTGGCCTAAAACGCTTCCATTTGTACCTCTTTGACCGACCCTTCGAGATTACCACTGATCACAAACCCCTCTTAGGTCTTTTGGGTGAAAAGCGAGGGATAATAAAATTTCCTCACCAAGAATGCAACGTTGGGCACTCACACTTTCCGCTTACGCATAAACAATAAAATACGTTGCAGGCAGTACAAACGTAGTAGCGGACGCCTTGAGTAGGCTTCCTATTGTAGACGATGGTGTTAACGGAGCACCTGCTCTTGCGACCGTGAATCTATTGCAGAACTTAGACAGCGCACCGGTAACCTGTCAACAGATTAGACAGTGGACATCGAGAGACCCCCTTTTTAGTCGGATAAAAAGGTACTTGCAATCTGGCTGGCCGCCCTCGGCCTCTCCTGATTTTCAACCACTCTACAGCCGCCAAAACGAATTGAGCCTCCAAGACGGATGCATACTATGGGGCAATCGTGTAGTAGTACCACCGCAAGGCAGGCAGGTCATCCTCAAAGACCTACGCAATGCTCATCCTGGTACAGTCCGAATGAAAGCTCTCGCCCGAAGCTATGTTTGGTGGCCCAAAATTGATGCACATATTGAAAATATGGTAAAAGCATGTCATGTGTGTCAAATAACACAGAAAACGCCGCCGAAGGTACCTCTAAGGCCTTGGATCTGGCCAGTTTCACCCTGGAAGAGGGTACACATCGATTATTTTGGACCATTCCAAGGACATATGGTCTTGGTGGTGGTCGACGCTCACACTAAATGGATTGAGGCCATTCCGACCGGGAACTTCTGTTCCTCAATTACTACAATCAACAAATTACGATCTGTTTTTCTACTTTTGGAATATCCGAAGTGGTCGTTTCAGACAATGGACCAGCCTTTATTAGCACCTAATTTAAAGAATTAATGGAGGGAAATGGAATCAGGCATTTAACCACTGCCCCATACCACGTGGCTTCAAATGGCCTTGTAGAGTGCGCAGTTCAGACAGTAAAACACGGACTAGCCACACAGACACAAGCGGACTTATCTACGAAGTTGGCGCGCTTTTTGTTCAGCTACCGCATCACACCAACGATTCAACCGGTTCCTCACCTGCAGAATTAATGTTGAAATGACAGTTGTGCACACGCCTCAATCTACTGAACCCTTCGCTGCAAGATAAAGTCATCGAAAAACAGATAAAGATGAAAAAGCGATATGATGTACACACTCAACCACGAATATTTTGGCCAAACGAAAGCGTCTACACACGACTACAATACGAATCGAACTGGTATCCGACAGTAGTTCGAAGAAACGAGGGACGAATAGTAGAATAAGCGTTAGAAGATGAAAAAATTGTGCGCCGACATCTGGATCAAATTTGCAGCCGCACGGACACGGATAGTGAAGCATTCGAGAAGTTCGAAAGGCCAGTAACTCCTGATGTTGATTTCCACGACCGGAACTCAGAAGAGGTACTTCCTATTCAGAACACAACGCAACCGGTCGAGGAGTATGTTCACCAAAATTCTACGACCTACGCCAACACTAGTATCCTGACCGAGGAGCCACCGGCCTTAAAAAACGGTGCAGAAGTCGAAAATACCACCCCGAGAAGGTCGACACGAATCTGCAAACCAGTCCAACGTTTTCAGGGCGAGATCCTCTATGACAATTGTAAACTCTTCATTTTTATATAAACGGTATTCTCCCCCCTTTCAAATGCTGTTAACTTGAGGGTGGAGGAATGCTATGTAGGCCCGCACGGGATGTCAGGATAGTTCGCGCTAGGCATAATTGCCTAGCGCGAACGCGTGACGCGCGTGACGCCCTACTTGACTCTGACTGGCTACCTTTCAGCCAATGACGTTTAAGACCGACCATAAATACCCGTGCTTAACATGACTCACACACACAAAACTCCTTACATGTCCTACAGCGCACCTCTTGCTGACGGACACCTTTCTGTTTTGCCTATACAACCTTCTGCCTATAAACTGCCCTCTGTTTTGAATACATAACAACGACTGTTATCTGTACTGCGCCTGCCCGAAGCCGTTTGGCACAGTTTTTCTACTGTAGCAATGTGTGTGCGTGAGGCTATTGCTGCGCAAGTCACTGGTATTGCACGGCCCCCACGCGCCTTAAAAAGACGATACCGCAGTTAGAATTTCAAATAACCAGGAATATGCAGTGAAACTCACAGCAGTCTACAGCACAAATTATATCTTTAAAAATGATAGAATGGAGTAGTTGGTTCAGCACAATGTCCAGCGCGATTTTAAGCCCAGGAGGGAACTTTATCCAGTTTGAACAGGGTCCTTCCGTAGGTCATGGTGCAGGTCACAACAATGAGTTGTGTTACGATGTTTAATATGGTTCCTGCCTTTGCCTGCGGAGGGAAATATAGTGGAACGAATGAAAATAGGACTCGAAGGTCAAAAAAAATATCGTCGATGAGATTATCAGCGATTTGTATTTATAAATATGCTTTCCACAGGTAGACTTCGCCGACCTGAGAGATGAACAATTAAGTTCTGCTTCGTTCAGGAGCTCACAATTAGAGCACACGTAGGCAGTCACATAGCGACTGTGAGGATATACTGTTTGATACCTCAACACTTAGCTCAGCCGCCCATTTCTTTACGTGCAAGATTCTGCCTGTGTGTCCTTCAGTCACATGTGAATAACATTATTATCTGGGACTAATCAGTAAAAATCTAGAAAAGGGCTCATTAAGGAAACCAAACTTTCAGAATTCTGATTTTCTTGACCGTCGTTTATAGTAATCTATTGTTTATTTTTGCGTATTAACTTATTTCAATGATATATTTAATTGTTTATTTTTAATTATTTAATGTTATTATATCATATTTCCTACTTTAATTACTTTTCCAGTTGTCACATGGATTTTCGTCCCTCTAAATGAGCTTTTTTTGTAAAAATATTATCTACCCTTGCGTGTTTTAGTTTAATAAATTTTTTTTATTTTCTACGATCTCGTAATGCCATACCTGTATAATTAATTTTACCACCCATATAACAGAATTCTGGGGCTTGAGTTTCGTCGCGAAATCTATGCTAAACTGATACCGAATATAAAGATGTGCATAATCTTTTGTTAACGTCACGCTCCTGAGGATTACTTGTAGAATGACCTAAGACTGGCAGGTAAGTAGGAACGCCCACATACTAAGAATGGGTGGCCTTGCGTTACATTTCAGAACGGGCAAATATTCCCAACACCAACACTTATCCTTACATAAAAGAAAACTGTTATCTTAATCTGTATCCCACCCTAAATCTGACCCTAGCTATAACCATAATCGTTAACTTAATATCCCTTAAAATTCGGCGTGAAGCCACATGTACTGTGGACCGTTCCTCTTAAGCGTCCATCTTAGATGACTTGTCAAGTCATCTTTGTCCGGGCGCCTACATGATGATCCTGCAAAGTTCGAATTACGTAGGCAGTTATGGACTTGGCATACGGCCAATCCGCAGCACATAAACAGTAGGTCAGTTAACTCCTCGAAATCGGATGTAGCGATGAAGCATACATTAAGTCACGTTTTTTGCTGCAATGGGTGGATTTAATCCACAGAGAGCCTTTTAGTAAAGAATAAAGGTGCGTTCAGTTCGGTTTATTTATTGTGACAATTCAAACTACTTAACATTTGTAAGTAAGTGGGTATAATACGTAAGCACCTTTCGAGGCCCCACTACATACTCTTACTTCATATATTTATGGAAACATAGTGTTTTACAGTAACAAGGAACAGTTTCAGTTTTGAAGATTAGTTTTCGTCAATGACTCAATACTTTCGGCAGAAATCGCAGTAGAACAGTTTTGACCATGTTTTGCACTACCATTTCGGGTCACTAACTAAAAATGCAAATAAATCTCGTCGTGAAAATAAAGCTAAAGAGAAAATCTTATTTAATCTGAGACAGGTGGCAAATAACTTTTTATTTACTTTTTTGATATAAACGTCTGAAACGATGCATATTTACAGAGGTCCTCGTTCAGCAAATATGTTAGAGTCATCTAATTTTAAACTTCCATGAGGGTAGGATTGTCATGGTTCAACACCGCCCCTTCAGAAATTTCCAACTCTGACGATACAATCTACGCATGAAAACACTGGACATTGTGGTCGTGCCTTCAAACCTTTTTATATGTTACCACACCTCCGTGAGGCGTAAGGATGCGGCACCCTTATCAGCGCGTAAGCAGAAGAACTCAAATCTATTTTTCTTAGCCTTCGCGTATTTTGCTTGCACCTAATTCCCGAATGACTTTACCGGCTTGCTAATGATCTGTAGAAAGCAAACTGGCTTTGGCTGTTTAGTATTCCAAATCCTCCCAAGTAAGTATTCCCCATAGACATTTGCTTAAGACTGTGCATAAAATTTACCCCGTTAAATATCTTGCATCTCGAGGTTGCGGTCAGTGCATTGCATCGTGGACATCGCTACTACGCTTCTATCCAGGTGCTCTTTTTTCGATCCGAAATTTGTTTCAAAATTAGTATCTTGCCCAAATTTTCCAGATGAATGAAACAATTCAGCGAGTATGTGTGTGTCCAATTCCATGAGGGCAGGATCGCCTTTGCGTTAAGGCCTTTTCTACTATGTGTGGTTCAAATCCCGCCCAATGTCGCGAGTTTTTCACAATTGCATCAACTTAAATTGAGCAAATCTGCCAAACCTCCTTGATAATAAGTCAGCCTAGTAGTCATTCTGGTGGATTTTAGAGGATTGTTTGGGAAATACTGCTTCAGCAGTCAGCTTGCTGTTCCGTATTGGTGGGTGGCAAATATGGATGGGCAAAATCGATCCAGGTGTGAGTAGCCTCACGGTACAAGGCAGGCGTTTGTAGCTCAACTGGTAGAGTATTGGCTTTGCATTAAGGCCTTCTCTACTATGTGTGGTTCAAATCCCGCCAAATGCCGCGATTTTTTTCAAAATTGTTTGAAAGAAAATTAAGCAAATCTGCCAAACCTCCCTACACAAGTGTTTGAATTTGACGGCCATTGGGGTCATGCTTTGAGGCGTTCTCAAACCTGTCACCTGTTACCACGCATAATGGGGAGGGAGAAGGGAGTAAAGGGACCTCTGTGAGCATAGTAATAGGGCAGGTTTTACAGTGCGTAAGCAGAATAATTCAGTACGTACCATCTCAAGCAGTGTAACGCGTCCCTTGGAGTAGATGATAGCGTTTGGTGGGGTGGCAGCAGGCAGAGTGAATGCAAGCGAAGTTGAAATGGTCAACGGCAGGCTCAGTAGGAAGGGATGAACGTTGATGGATTTGGCCTACAAACCAGTTGGTGGGTTCACTGAGACCAAGCGATAAGTATATAAAAACATTAAAAAAAACTAGAGTTCTACATGGAGTCCTCCAAATCTATTATGGAGACAAGTTCAGTCACATCTTCTGGATCTCCCTTTCTGTACACGTGAGGCATTGTGTCAGGTGCTGATATATTAATCTGTGGCAGGACAAATGTCAGCAACGTTAGCGCATATTAGGAGGACTTAATGGAGAGAGAAGACCACCGAGTCGCACAGCAAGTACAAAGCGCAGAGAAATAGGGCTAAGGGCATTGTACTAAAAACCCGCCAAAACTTGGAGCGTGACCTAATAAACCGTGCAGTAGGAAATCCGAAGGTCTTCTACAACTACAGTAGGCGATCTACCTGAAATAGAGACCCCATCCTATTGTTAAAAACGGTTGACGGCACAGAAATTTGCGAGAACAAAGCAAAGGCTGAGCATCTATCCGGATACTTTCAGTCGGTTTTTACGAGTGAGGTCGAGCTAACCGTTACCAATTTTAGTACCGAGGAGATTGCGACCATTGACTCAGTTGAAATTGCGGAAGTTACTGTTCTGCAATAACTTCTTAAGCTCCAAAACACGAAGTCACCAGGTCCGGATGGCATACCTGCAAAGCTGTTGAAAGAGCTAGCCGTGGAGTTGGCAGAACCCCTGCAGTTACTCTTCCGGGCCTCCCTGAACACAGGCCAACTGCCATCCGACTGGAAGACAGCGTGGATCTCACCCATACATAAAAGTAGGAGTCGGGCGTCCGCAAACAAATACAGGCCAATTAGCCTTACTTCAATATGTCGCAAGATCAAAACAAAGTTGATGCAATTCTTAGAAGGTCATCGACTTCTCTCTGACAAACAGCACGGATTCCGTAGAGGGCGATCCTGCTTGACAAATCTGCTCTACTGTCTAGGGCAATGGACCAGAGCACTCGATCAAGGAAACACGGTGCACGCAGTCTTCGTAGATTTTAAGAAGGAATTTGACGCTGTGCCTCATCAACGTCTCCTATACAAGCTTAGAAGTAAAGGGGTCACAGGCAACCTTTTGCGATGGATCGAAAACTTTCTGACTGGCCGAAATAAAAGCGTATGCATCGGTGATCAGCGATCGCCGGAGGTTGCAGTTGATAGTGAGGTCCCCCAGTGTTCTGTTCTGGGTCCTATCCTTTTCCTTATATGTATATCGACGACTGTATAAGTGGATTAGACTGCGAAACCACAATGTTCGCCGACGATTTAAAACTCTGGAAGGTTATTCGTAGCGAAGACGACAGAGCAAATCTGCAGGCAGATTTGCACCAACTCGAGCAATGGTCAAACGAGTGGCTCCTGCCATTTAATGTCGCCAAATGCAACATACTGCGTTTGAGTAGTACTAACACTTCGTATCAGAGGGTTTACAACCTAAATAACACACAGCTGCCAAAAGTAGAGACTCAGAGGATCTGGAGGTGTGGTTCACTCCCTCACTTAAGCCAACACTCCACTGCCTGAAGGTGGCCAAGTCCGCAAAAACGAGCTTGTATCTAATCAAGGGCGCCTTTGCTAAGTTCGATAAAGTTGTCTTTGGCAAGGTCTTCGGCACGTTTGTGCGAAACCAACTGGAATTTGCCATCCAAGCCTGGAAACATTGGACAGTCAAAGACAAAAAAACTTTGTAAGGGTACAACGAGGGGCAACTAAGTTAGTGTGAGGACAAGCGTACCTTCCTTACGAGACACAACTGACCAATATTGACTTATTTCCTCTGCATTACAGACAGCTGTGCAGTGACCTAATACAGGCATTTCGCATGCTGCGGGGTTAGAATTGTTGCCTAGCATCCAACGATTGCTTTGAGCTGGCCAATACTACTGTATTGCGCGGACACCTTCTCAAACTATATGTGACTGGGGCAAGATTAAATACACGAAAATTCTTCTTCTCTAAGAGGGTAATCCAGGCATGGAATGCTCTACTCGCATAACATGTCATGTCCTCATCTGTGAACACGTTTAAGATGAAGTTGGATCCGCATAGAAAAAGACATTATCTGTAATGAAACGAGCTAATTATATTACAGCCTAACTTTTTGTTAAATAAACATACTGCCTGCTACTTTTCAGTATTATGTTTGTTTAGAATAACTTATCACGAGCTTAGTCGTCTAGTCGGCACGGGCGTATGATGGACGCATCTCCGACACCGTGACCACTGCAATCATCTTCCCGTGTGATCATTAGGATATTGAACAACCGCGATGGCCTCCTCCTGACATGATCCAAACACTTTCAGCAGCAGAATATCCAACTTACAGATTCCCGTCGCCCTCCCCCCCAACAGGCAACAGTTTTTTTCCTTAAAATCCCACAAATGGCATTTAAAACTAGACTTATGAATGATGCCTAAGGAGTTTTTTTACTGGGTGCCCCCCTACTGCAGTTCCATTACTGGCAACACCACATGTTCTGCATCATAGCTATTTACAAAGAGGGAGTTTAAAGGTATTAACCTAGATTTCCCTAATAAAATTGAACTGAAATGAACTGACTTTACAGCCATTAGGTCACAGTGAATAAGATTGGCTAAGCAACCTCATCAAGAATGCGACCACTTAATTGTTTGACCATTCGGAGGATACACTTAAAATCAAAATCACCTTTTCAGCTTTGGGTGGAAAAGTAACCGGAGACCACTCCGGTCTCCCATGTCTTTGTCTTCTACACTGTCTGTGAGGGCTCTAAATTGAGCCTTAAGGCAAAAAGGCACGAGCATGTTCCGTAACAAGAATTGTGAACACCCTCCTATCATCAAGATTAACCTCATATACCTAAGAGATTATACCCTTTATCATATGTTTTATGTGGCCGTCAAAGACAGAGAGACTCCCAGGAAGGCCTTTTCTGGCTTATTTGCCGTCGTCAGCTGGGGATAACTTACTCCAGTTTAGCAGCGGAAATTGCCGCCACACTTGATTTTCGAACTCACGGAGTTGGGTACCTCCAGGTGAAGATGGCAAAAAAGCCAGAAAAGGCCTTCCTGGGAGCCCCTCTGTCTTTGACCGTAACTCATAACATAAAAATGTGTTCCCAAAACTCAATAAGTAACATAACTCTTCGCTTTGCAACATATCTACTTGGGTACCAAAGTGGCAAATGCATCAACCAGGATGGGCAAATCCTGAAACAGATCGGTGAACAACTATTCACTACTATTTTATTATGTTCATATGCAAAAAGGAAAGTTTTATAGGCGCACCAAGTCAAAAGCGATGGGAACGAGGATTGTGACCGTAGCAGAGTTTGAAACCACCTCGGTCAAGGTGGCGCCAACGAAGACGAACAGGCAGACGAGACCGCCTGTGTGAAATGATCGAACACCATCTAGGGCCTCAATAATGACCTTCGACAACTTGCCCACCTGTGAAAATAGGAATCGTGTAGAGGAGGGGAGAAAGGTAAGAGCAGTCGGGCAGCATTATCTGATAGAAAGAGGGAAGACCACGACGAGAACTTCAGTCTTTCACTTTAAACAGCGCAACTTAATGCCCAAAAAGTTGCCATTGGCAGACAGGCAGGAAATCCCGTTTGACAGTCAAATGGAAGCCCGTAAGTATCCACAATAGGAAAACGAGTCATCCAGTTTCTCCGACACAGTTAAATGGCCCGCAACTGCACCACATCCGATAGGCGGCGCCCTGTGTATGAATTGCCTTTATCTGATGCTATCGCGGAAGTTGGGCTCAAATTGAAATCCGAAACGTCAAGGACGAATAAAGTTCGCCGTGCGTCTGCTTCTCAATGTCTTCCTGGAACTTTTGTTTTGGTGTTACTCTAACTCTAAAATTGACTCTGGCCCTAGCCGTAGCCTTCGCCTTAGCAACAACCTCAATCGGCCTGGAAATTAGTGCGAGTGTGGGAATCAGCAAGTCCAGCACGACTGCGCTGACTTATGCTGTCTTCGTTCGTCAAGTCTTGCATGCTGCGTGCTCTTATCTTTTTATCACGCCCGCTGTACAGTCGCAACGCCTACACTCGTAGCTAATTGATACTCCCGCTTCATTTTATTGGCTGCACATCGCGCAGTTAAGGCGTTCGACTCGCCTCCTGAGACGCACGTTCATTCGAACCAATCGATGCGCGCCAAGCTAACTTATTGGCTAAAGACACACTCCGGCTATTGTAGCAGCTATTGTTGGGCTAGTTTAGCTGAGTAAAGCTGTTCCTCTAAACTCTCATGTCTTGTCTGACTCTTGATTTCGGCATCCTTCTGTTGCCGAACACTTATAGCTTTAGATACAAAGTCCCAAGAATGGGAGGATTCTGCTTTACTTCGGCGGGTTCCTCAGAATGTGGTTGGCCCAGTATGGGCGTAAATAAGATTTTCTGTTGCTAAAAAGTGCTCAGTCATGTCCCTATAATCGCTGAATGGAAGCAATGATACACTCGACATCCGTGTTACTGGCTGGAGCTCCTAACTATAAGCGCACAGTGGAACAAGCAAAGAGAAAACGAGAGGGAATTGAGCCCCAATATATGTTTTTCTCTTGTTCCATTAAGTTGCAACTACGGGTTGGCCTTTGACGGTTCGAGTAAAAATGAATGGAAAAAAGTGGATCGTATTCAAAAGGCAGGTGAAGTGTTGTGGCTGGACTGCAGATAGTGAAAAGGATTTGCGGCATTAGATATATTCGGGATTACACCCCATAGACCTATTAAAGTAGTTTCCTTCGGCAAAGAGATGTTTTAAATTATTCATCCTCAGGTCTGTGCAGTGGTGGAATTGAGAATCGCGCGGTAAAAGTTCACACAACCAATAAGCAGCAGGTAAACGAGATGGGGTTGAAGACATTCAGATGTCGGTGTTGTATATTTAGGAGCTCCGTTTTCTGCTTTCGAAATTAGCTCTGACGTATCGTGCTATGGAAGTCTCAAACATTTGCTGGTTAATACGCCGATCTATAATCATCAACTAAACCATATTCCTGAAAGCATTTTTTGATTGCACGTAAAGTTTTCTACTCCCTCGATCCTATCGTTTTAGATGAAGGACACCCTTCAAACCAGCCTTCCGGAGGCCGTTTTACTTAAATCGACAGTCATTTGGAATTCAAACTTTTGTATTATCTACTTAATCCTTCTCCCAGTGACACCTCCTGCAACGCTTACCCTGCCCCTGGTTACGACAAGAAGAAGTGACTGGTTTACGTGACGGCCAAAAACGTCATGAGGCACCAATCGTTTGCAGGATTTTAGTCCGAATAACTTACAAAAACCACTTCAGCCAGGGCAAATCCTCCTCCCATGAGAATGAGGACACCCCAAGAGGTACGACTTTGCACAAGTTCCCAGGTTATGAGGCTGCTGTTGATCCTCTTCCGAGCAGTCTCATCTAAACCAAGGTAAAGAAGTGATAAGGTTGAGCCATTGCACGATCGATTGAGACAGGAACAATAACCTTCCTCAGCAGAAGCCAGGAATGCATACTGGAACCCAAGTTCGGAATCATACGAACAGAATACGCCATCCATGACTGTGTCATGGATCCTAACCGTGATGTCGCCCTGCTCACTGACGATATGAAATTGTAGCAGGTTGTTCAAAATACAGCAGACGAAAACCACCTGCAAGCTAACTCGGGGAGGACTGGAGGACTGGAGGACTGGTCGAAGCATTGACATATGCCCTTCAATGTTAGTTGATAGAAATTTCTTCAAATTAGCAGTTGTAGAACCTCCAGCCCGAAAGTTTGCTTCTTAAACAGTACACCGCTGCAACAAGTTGGCAGTCATAAAGCCTAGGGTGTGGAGATTACTTCATTACTCAAAACAACGCTGAACCACACGAGGGTGGTGAAGTCAGCAAGGTCTATATTGCAACTGAGCAGGTGAGCCTTTATGGTGTTTGAAGGAGACATCTTTTGGAGGACTCGTGGGACGGCACTAAGAAGTAGCTATAGAGGCAAGGACACCATGGACTGTCAAAGACTGTACTTAGAGAAGGGCCGAAGGCGGACGAAAAAAATGGTCAAAGGTCTGGAAACACTGCCCCATGTCATTAGGTTGCTAACCCTCAATTTATCTCCCCTCGCCTACAGGCAACTACTAAGGGCTCTCATGATAACCTTGTGTGCCATGAATGGCCTGGATTGTTGCCTTGTTATCGATTATTCTTTTCCTTAGGTTAGCATGCTCATGTTGCGCCGTCATACCCTAAAACTACGTCCAGGCAAAGTATCGATCGATGGATCCAAATTTTTTTCAGTAACATAGTGGTTGCAGCGAGGAACGCTCTTCCGGAAGATGTTGTTCTCTCCACCTGTGTGAATACACGTAAAAGCAAACTGGACATGCATCAAATACCTCCTTCTCCATTTACACGACAAACTAACAGCCATGCAAATAATCACAATTATTATACTACTCGTGCTAAGTGAGTATTTACGATTAATATTTAGGCTTACCAACAACGGCTCGCTTTTCGCCTATTTTTACCTTAATAAAACCAAACTACTGACCAGTAAATACTAAGTTACACTTGCAACCAACATGGCGACATTACGACGGTCGTAACCAATGTTAGCATCCATCTACTGAGGGAAGTATAAGCAAGTACCTTATAAAAAGCATATGCGAAACGGTGATCAGCCTTGTGTTAACAAGCAAACAAACGGAGGTGAGAATGTTAAAGTTCAGTTAGTCTGGCACTCCGGAACAATACGACTGGTTGTTGATCAAACAATTTGTTCGTTCCAGTTCCAGTATCAGTTTATTGGGACACAAGTAGGCGAGAATGACTGTGAGCTCCACATTGGTAACTAGATGGCTAAAATGCATGGATAGAAAGAAAAATGAAAAAACACTTAAATGATATGCTGGCAAGCGAAACGCTGGTGGAGTCTAAATTGTAATAAATAAGGGCTTCTTGCTCAGAATAAGTAGTATAATAAATAGTGAAGTCCACCATGTGCCTCACTGTGTGGACGCAGCATGTGTCAGATCTTGTCAAAAAACTGAGTATCCCATTGGGCGATAGCAACAAGGTACCACGGTCGCACAAAATCACGCCTATAAATCTCACCTGCTAGCTCCTGTACTACTCAAACTAGGGGTCACCAGCAAGCCCAACATTTGCATTTGATGAGCTTAAAAGAGTGCATTGCTCACCATGAGAAGTCAACGGCTGCAAATGAGGTTTTTAAAAACGCTGCAATTTGGACGCCCACTGCTGAATGCTCACCAATCGCTAGTGGAACTCAATTGTCCCGTTCTGTCCTGCGGCTCAATAATTCATGAGTTTGACCTCTGGGTGGTCAACTACCTGGTCTAATAAGCCAGAATTGGACACTTCAGCCTCCTTTTTCTATTCTGGCAATAGCTGTCTGCCTAATTTAAACCTCATAAGAACAGTGGAACCAAGTGTAATCACTTGCCAAGGCATCTGCAGGAAAAAAACAGGGCTTTTAACCTACTACTACTCCCCCAAACGTCACGCCGAACCCCCGTGTCTTAGGCGGCCTTGCGTCTACCCCTGGCATACATAGACAGTGTCGGGGCACACTAAGGTGCCGGCTCACGCCACACCAACCCTGTGCGCCTGATTACACCTCCAGTCTGCCAGATTTACTAAACTGGGCAGTTACAAATCCGAAGTTATTTTATGGCTACTTAAGAAAGACTACACGAAACCAGGACCCAGTTGCCCTTCTGAAGGCAAGCGACGGAACAGAAATGAGTAAGGATGGAGCAAAAGTTGAGCATCTTTCACAATTTTTCAAATCGAACTTTACGACTGAAATCGGATTCATCGCTCCAAACTAGGGCTTAGACGACAGTCCAAAGATTGAAAATGTTGCCTTCGCCGAAGCAACTGTTCTTCAGGAGTTGTTGGCATTAAACGACTCGAAATCATTCGGTTCCGATGATATCCTGCCTAAATTACTGAAAGAACTTGCTGAGGAGCTAGCCAAACCACTTTCCATGCTTTTTAGTACCTCATTGAAAGCAGGTTGTTTACCTGCCGATCGAAAATCTGCACGAATCACACCCTTTTATAAAGGCGGCAGAAAGGTTTGCACAAACAGCTAAAGATCAATCAGTTTCACTTCGATCTGTTGCAAGATTATGAAAAAAGTAATAAAGCGAGAGCTGATGCGTTTCTATCGGATGCGCAGCATGGATTCCGCAGAGGCAGGTCCTGCGTGACGAACTTGCTCTATTGTTTGGCACGCTGGACTCGGGCAGTTGATGGAGGAAACGCCCTTCATGTAATCTACATCGACTTCAAGAAGGCTTTTGATAGCGTCCTACATCAACGACTTCTGCACAAACTCAGCCAAATTGGTGTTCGAGGAAATCTGCTGAAGTCGATTCAAAGCTTCTTACTTGGCCGCTCCTAAACTGTCCATATTGGTGGCCCGCAGTCGGCAGACGTTGCAGTCGAGAGCGGTGTCCCCCAAGGCTCTGTCCTTGGCCCTATACTGTTCATTATAAACGTCAATGACTCCGTCCGTGAACTGGACTGCGATGTGGCTATGTTTGCCGATGACATTAAGATTTGAAATGTCATCAGAAATTCAGCTGACGAAGAGCGTTTGCAGATAAACCTAAACCATCTTCAAACTTGGTCTAAAGACTGGCTTTTGCCGTTTAACGACAACAAATGCAGTATCCTAAGAGTTGGCCGACCTAACTCCCAGAACCCCATGGTTTACAACCTAAATGACATTCATCTGTATGAACTAGACGCGCAGAAATATTTGAAAGTCTGGATCTCTACGTCTCTCAAGCCCTCGCTGTACTGCGCAAAAGAAGCCAAGTCTGCGATGTCCGCCCTGTATCTTGTCAAAAGGGATTTCTGTACCTTCGATAAAAACTGCTTTGCTAAGGTCTTTGGAACCTTTGTGCGGCCGAAGTTGTAGTTCGCTATCCAGGCATGCAAACTCTGGACCGCGAGAGACCTAAATTCCCTCGAGATGGTCCAAAGGCGCGCGACCAAACTGGTTACCGGTCAGGGCTTTTTCCCTACGAACGACATCTAGCTAATCTCGATCTATTTCCGTTAAGGTACAGACAGCTACGTGGCGATCTGATACAAAAATTTCGTATAATGCTCGGGCAGGACTGTTGTCTTCTACCTGGCGACTTCTTCGAGTTAACAACAACGACGAACTTAAGAGGGAATCTCTTCAAACTACGCGTAACAGGGGCCACACTAGACACACGCAAGTTCTTCTTTGGTAATAGAGTGGTTGAAGCTTGGAATGCTCTCCCCGAGGATATTGTTATATCCCCACCTGTGGATGCATTCAAGAGAAAGCTAGACGTGCATATCCAAAACGCCCTCTGAAATTAGCGTTGGTGAGAATTAAATAATAACGAAGAATGACTGAAGTCGTATCCATCGAACCTTTTGGTCCTAGGCTACGCAACTCTGTAAAGCTTATCCCAATTCAAATTATAAAAACGCACTACTTGCTATTTTTTAATAACATGTTTGTTTAGAAAACTGCCGACTGCCTCTTTTTCGTTAGTTAGTCGGCAGATTCGGTTTCCAGCAAGGACACACGCTGGGCACGTCTCCGACAGTCAGTGCCGACACTCGATGACATTCGCGTGACCTCCACAACCTTTTCGTCGTGGGAACCTTATGATTTTGACAAAAAACCACGATGGGCTCCTCCTGATACGCTTCAAATACTCTTAGCACAGGCGGTCCGCTTCTAATATACTCTGCACCCCCCATCTCTACGGGTGACAGTCTTTCTCCTTAAATCTCTCAAATGACACTCAAACCCTTATACTTTCTAAACAATGCCTGAGGAGTTTTTTCACTGTCTGCTCTCCCTTAGCCAATTCAAATTACTGGTAACGCCACTGTTCTGAAATGTTCTGCTGATAAAAATGCATTGAAAAACTGTCATGTTTCAATAGGGAGTTCAAAAATATTTACCTATATTTCCGTCAATAAAACCTGACCTGACCTGAACTGACTCTTAAGGGGGGGGGGAGTATGATATCTACCCTGTTTGGTTAACGCTCACCGATTGCTAACAGAATTCACGCGTCCTGCTCTGCCTTGGGGCTACTTCTCGAGCCCCGTCAGCAGCTGCACGTTGGGTAGTGGTCTAGGCAGATGGCATTGTCGGCAAGGACAAGGGAGCCTGGAATGGCCACTGCTAACTCAGTAGCCGTCGTTAGCCAGCCACACCTAACCAAACCTGAGGCCCCATCCGAGACTCGAACCTGCGACCTGTTGATAAAAAGCCGAACGCTTTAACCACTGAGCCACGAAATCTCCATCTGCTTGGTTTTGATTGAGTCATATTGACATTTTGACATCTGCTGCGCACATCTACCATCACTATATACTATGACACCGCAGAATCGATAATCGAACTACCATGATCTAGCATATCAACTTGGAGCAAGGTTAAAACCTCCTATAACACCATGGCCCACAAAAGCCGTCGCCAGAGCTGTCGTTGGAAAACTTTATGTTGCTAGATAGAACTTTGTACTTTAAATGCGAAAGCCATTAAAAATCTATCGGAAATGGTCTGTCAATTGAATGAAATCAAAAGTTCATGACGACGACGGCATGTCTGAAAGTAATGATCTTGCAACGTATCCTACGTTGTTCGATTGATCTCTCCGTTTTCGCTCACAAGGCGAATTCTGATTGGTCGTGAATGTCTAAAAATGATCCTTTTTGTATTTCTATACGTCTATCATGTTATGATACCCAGTAAGGGAAAGGCTGGGAGAATGAAAATTTTATTCATTTTCGGCTTCACTTTATTAGCATTCCGTCCAAACAAAATTAGACATTTGCACACTGTGTATTTTCACTTTCAGTAGGAGTAAACGCGCGTCTTTTAAAACATGAACTTGCCTGTTTCGTTTGGGTCAGTTCGAAGGCGGAAGGGGTTTGAAGCGGGGATAATGAAGGCCAGAATGGCGAAGAGGATAGTAGGTTGTGTATCTGTGACGTACCTTTTGGAAAATAATAATGTTATATAAGGTCAACTGTACGCTTCTTCTCAGTCCAGTATGTTTTTCAATTGCGATCCTCTCAGAATCCTGAATCCATTGACATTCTACCCAATGAGGTCTCCTTCATCCGGTGCCTCGATGTTACTCTAGCATTTAACATCTCTTTAACTCTTCATAGTGAAGGCCTTGTTACAATAAAAATCGCAAACTTTTTATGTTAAATCCACCGTTTTCGGTAAAATCGCAGTCGGTGAGCCCTCATCTGGCGATTTATAAATGCCTGCATTCTCCTTCTCATTCTTTACTACACTCCAGTTATTTTTCCAGTTTTACTTAAAAAAGCCCTTGTTATTTTTAAACGTATCCTCTGAATGCTCTCTTTAGCTGCCGGTGTTTCCTACCTTTTTAGCTGACACTATACTACAGCGACACTTGAAAACGGTCAAGCAATTTGCTGATGGGATCTTTAGTGAGGTCGCGCTCACCCTCTCCACTCTGAACTAATGGCTGCGACGCCTTTCCGTACTATGTGCCGAAGCTTCTGTCATATACCTTGCCGTACATCGGCATATTAGCACTCTACTCCCATTCCTAGCACAGTAATTCACGTGTGAAGAAACGGAAAATTCAGCAGATGAAAGCCAATCTGTCTCCGTAAAAGAAATCTGGATATCATGTAAGCCTATAAACTTTGAGTTTTCTATGAAATTTACCTCATTCCGGACTCTTCGTGAATGGAGACATTTTCTGCTGAAAAGTTTGAATGTATACTTTCAACATAGACAATTTTTCTCTCTCACTCTCACATTTAAATTAGAAGGAGGAGGTATTCATCGATTTGATCGCATGGTAGGACGAGGTATGCCCTTGTTGGTAGGAGCGAACAGAGGATTTCCAGGAAGCCGTTCAGAAGTAGAAGATGCGATCGCTGGAACAAGAAGGTTATTTGTCTGATGGCTTGAACCCAGAATTACCTGCAGAATGGGCTGATAAGTTCACAGATGTCGTAGTATTTATAGTCCGTAATGGCCACGCGAGTGCATGTGCACCACAACTGGCAGGTCCCGTGTGTTAGGAGTTTAGCCTTACCAAATACTACCAACATTGTAGGCTCTGTTGAGGCGTCGTGCCTGCCACAATGTCTTTGTGTCTTCGCTCTGGTCGCCTTCACGCGATGACCTTAAAGGCTGGACCGGACACACGCACACGCGTGAAAGCGTGTGCCCGAATGGTCGCGGTCCCTCAAGGGCCAACTGGTGGCGTGACCTTATCCCAAGGCAGCCAATGATGCCAAAAGCGAACGCGCTTGGCAATCTTTTACAAGCCACTGACACCTCTCGGACAGTGAGTTGCAACATGATTGTGCGAGAAAACCGCCAATCTGCTCCCGATGGCCGGGCTTGCCCCGAGACGGGACAAAGAGCGCGCTGGAAATCAACCAGCGGCAATTACCACCCGAGAAAGCAACTCCGGGTTTTGTGCACAATAAACCCTCCAAAGTTACGTCCTTCTTATTGTGCAACCCCTTGGGGATTCCACAGGGAGTAATTAGACCGTGGCACCACTGAAGTCACCGGTATAAAACCGTGATCCTCGCTTGGGGTCATGATTGAAGCGATGATAGCTTGGCAGCCCACGCGATTTCATCATCCATGTTGGTTGTGAGCTTGATAATAACGCGACAATTAGGCTCACTTTTAGCGAGATGGTTGCTGGTCAAGGCCCTTCCCTCCTGCTCAAACAATATCTCATGTCTGAGTATGGTATCGGCAATTTATCGCGCCTGTTGATTGATTGTGGGTCTGCGAACGATGAGTTGAGCAGCTTGTGTCTCACGCGGTTTTTCTTACTTCTTACGAGGATTTTATCCTGTTTAAATTCGAAAAAATGGCTGGGTCCTGTCAAGTGAGCTGCAATCTGGGAGCTAACAATTTTCCTCTGCATGTTAACTAAGTGCTTGGCTTTTTGCCTCCACAATAATCTCCCGATTTCTCCGATGTAGTTGCTTTTTTAACACCTGTACCATATCCGGTAGCCGACTATAGCTTTTTCGTGCCGGCCTGTGTGCCTACCTTTCCATTTCAGCTTGAAGATCTAACTGGTGGTAACATAGCAGCATGCACTCACTTTTTAAGTGGCCTTACCAAAAGAAGCAAGACCAGTCTGAAAAGTCATTTTGGCTTCTGTGCCGTCCCCAATCAGCCTTCATCACCCACTACACTTCATGACCCGATAGTTGACCACGATGCCTTTCAGGAAACTCTAGCATCTCCAGCACTGACAACTCCCCATCCACCAGCGTGATCACCATGAACCGCCTCACCACCTCAACGGAGTCTGCAGTCCCAAACCTATCCCGCCCCCACCCCCACTGCCATTCCGCACACAAATCACGCATGGGCCTGATTGTTCACTTGCGAATACATTACACAGGGGATGGCAAACCAGTACCACGAGCACCAACAAGACCCGACACACCCGCCTTAACTATCTGCAGTTTCCGCACACAGTCACTCACCGCATGGGCCTAGTAGGGCACATGCACCCTGCGCTAGGGCACCATCGACCATGCTCTACCATTTTCCCAGTACCTACATCACACATGCTCGTAAGCGAGACCTATCTCGTGAGTGAAACACGCTCTCCTCGGCAACCTCTTCACGTGGTGCCTGTGCTAAAGTGTGATGCAGACCTGAGACTATAACTGTGCGCTAAAGGCCCTGGCCTTGAAAAATTTCACCTGAAGGAGTAACTCCGACTGCGCAGGTAGTCCAGTATTCGGTTATGTGCAGTTGCTTACTAGAGGAAAGGCAGTCAGGTTGCAAAGACTCCGCCTTAATGTGCTTCTAAGCAAATATCACTCTGCTTGGATTCGAGCGAGGTTTGGTAGCACGCTTAGGGAAATGCCCGGCCGCGCTAGCCACCTGCGTCCTCTTCCACCCCTCCCGGTCTCCGTGAGTTAGAAATGACACTGGGCGCAGGTCGGTGGGGAGAAGATTCAGCAGTCAGTGCAGAGTAAATATACTTTTCCTATAACCTGCGGTAACAGTCTTTTTTAGGGGCCCCTGCATCAGGCAATAACCCTAGCAGTCTATAATAGGGGACCGGTGGAACTAGGAATTAAATGGGTGGAACATGCCAGGGGTAAGAAAAAAGGTATAAGGGTATAAGGTAATAGGAATTATTATTTTAATAACTTAAAGACTGGCGCGCGATTATTAAAATGAGAAATAAGGACAGTAGGATTAACGAACTGCCCAATAGTGCCCTAAGCTTTTATGCAATCTTATATGGACCCTGCATTGAATTTAAGAGCGGAAATCTATGTTAGATGCAGGCCTAATGACCCGTTATCACGCTGTCCTGATTACTTGTCCCACGGTGTAGCGTCGATCGGTACAAGCCGTGCGAGTGATAAGATCGATCAAGCCGCCGGCCGTGAAAAGTGTTGTGTCCTATCACTCTGTTCAGTCAAAAAGCCACTTGGCCATAATCTGATTGCCTAAATCTGTACGCTCTGCATGCCATCAGTACGCTGTATGATGTATACTAAAGGACTTATACTGTTTCGCTGTCCTTGTTGTGCTTTTCGTTGGGGACTCAAAAGAAGCGTAGTCAGACGGTGATATCACGGCTTTTGGCTACATTCATAAAGAATTCCCTAAAAGAAAGTTTTCTTTTATTATGGCCGATATTAAAGTATATTATCGCCGAAAAATAAGACTGCAATAAGCTGAAACTAAACTAACTGAAAAAACCAAACTAAAAACTACAATATCTAATAGTATTAACCGACAAACGGAGAGCACACTCACGAAGGCCTTTTCTGTCTCGTTGGACGTCATCAGGTGGTGGACGCTCAACCCCCAGTGTAGCAGCGGAAATTGCAGCCACACTCGAGTTTCGAACCCGCGTCTCTCGGGCCAGAGGCGAACGCTCTACCTCTGAGCCATGGGTCCGCCGTGTTGTCGTGTGCTCTCCGTTTGTTGATTAATACCATTAAATACCATTGTTACTAAAAATTAGCAAGTAACATACATAATTGAGTTTCCGATTAGCTCACAAAACGAACAATGAAAAACAGGATGACTGCATCCTCAAACAAATCGGTGTAAAATAAGCCATTACTAAAAACTAAGGTAAATAAAGAAAACTGAAAATAGCAAAATTAATAACACGCGATCACTAAAGAAAAACTAAACTAAACTAAAACTGATAAAACTAAAGCTGACCGCGGGACGATGAAGACACCCGCGTGGTGAATGCAATGTGGATGAACTGCATTGTACTTTTGTGGAGACAAAATATGATTACTACTACAACGAAATAAGTCGATAGTTATGCGAATTAAGCGTAGTGAACCTAAAACGAGTCTGTCGGTTAATCTAACTTACGCGCAAGCTACCGTCTCTAAATCACAGTGATGTGGCGACCTCCTCGGAATCGACGGTGTTATTTTCGCTTGGGCCACCTACTTACACGTTTTTACAGGCTGGTCAAGGACATGGAAAGCAAAGTGATGGTGAAGTTCGCTACGATGCCTTCTTCGTAGGATGATAGATAGGTTCGTATATACTGGAAACCATGCATCTCAAGAAATTTTGATTTGAAGGGAATGCTTTCTGGGATGTAAAGGTAACTTAAGTCATTGCATTTTCGAGTCTGGTTCCCCAGCTAGTCTTCGGCCTAACAATAAATGTTTAATGACCAACTTAAATATCAAACGTGCGGAAAAAAGCCATAGTTATATGGTGTTAGTCCTGATTGGTAAGTGCGGCCTTTGTGTCTTTCAGCGTTCTTTGGAGTGTTTATAGATACCAGCTAGCTCTACGTAGCGGTTGGTGCACAAATCGTCAGAGTGCAGGCAGTGCACGCATCGTCGGTGTTTGCCCCTCCAAAAATGGCCGAGAATTTTTAAGGTCATGTTCTCCGAAGATGCATGCACCAACCGCCGCATAGAGGTAACTAGTATCTAAAACCCTCTCAAAGAGCGGTGAAAGGGACGAAGGCCGCAAAAAACAGACTGATTGAGATCACACCTACCAATCAAGTCTCACACCATGTAATTATTGATTTTTTTCGCACGTTTCATATTTTATTAGTGCATGGCGCATTTCTTGTTATTCTGAAGACGAGCTGGCGAACCAGACTGAAGAATTTATTGATTAAAATTACCTTTACATCCCAAAAACACCTTAATTTTCAGATATATACATAGGTATTGGCCTCTGCAAGTCCAGGAATGAAATATTGCTGCCATTTGTAACAAGCATATACTTGCGGAGGCAAGTAAATTGGGCGAACGCAGATACAATTGGCGACCAGGGCAGCTGAACATCTACCTTCTTGGCTATTTTAAAAGGAAGACAAAGTATTACGGTCCTCAATCACAAAACATATATCTATCATGGTCACTCTGTCGATCCGAAAACATCTTTTCGAGTTCTTGTTCGAGCACCAACAAACTGGACATTATGCTACATGGAAGCAGCCTATAAACTACGGGAAAAACCCGACATCTGCAATCAATTAGAACGTGTGGCTAACCCACAGCTGTCTTGGTGACCATAGGCCTACATTTAGTGACCCTTTTGTTTGTTTTTGTGTTATCTGCTTCCCCCAAATTTCCGCCCCTTTCCAAGTAAAGTTGACAGTATGGATGTTCACTTGCGTGCAAATTGACCTCGCTTTTATGGATTTTGTTGATATTCAAATTGTGCTATTACCCACTTGTTATTCATTCCATGCAAAGACAGGCTGCAGCTGATGAGAAGTCACGAAATTTGTTTGATCAAATAAATTCTGCCGTATATGCTTGTTACAATTTCTTCCTGGAATAAGAAGTTTCAAATTGTTGGCATTAACTGTGCTTGTCTCTGTCTGCTATACTTATCAGAACAAACACCGATTGGGTGATATAGACATGACGTACGTCACAGTTTTTCCGCTTGAGCTGTTGCCGGTTGGCATAAAACGAGACCATCCAGGCACATCCGGTTCTCGAGTAATCCACAGAGCAATTAGCAGTACGAAGAGGATCAAGCAGGCTATTTCACCAAATCTAAAATAGATGAGGGCAATACGCAGGGTTCTTAGTTATGAGAGTGAAGGAGTCCTTGGTGCATTCCATTCTTTAACAGATAATATTGGAATCCTTATTTGGTCTTAGTAATATTTTTGCCTTATCGAATGTTTTTGCAATAAATACAAATAAAAACACAAATTTCCTTACCTTTCTTACTTCCTTAGAGTTTATTGGGTGCGATCAATTTGGACATGTTTTTTATTTCGCCTTTATAGTCTCTTGAGTTTCATGATATTCCTGAAAATAATTTTATGGTAAGGTGGTCGTCTATTTCAACTCTCTTGAGGTCCAACTTTCTGTTCTGGAGTTAGATTAAGGTGTGTCGCGGTGTGCAGCGCGGCACACTTCTTCAATTTACATGCAGAATGAATTTTAGATTATTTAAATGGTTATTGCTGCTTTTTATTCTACTTTCATGAACTCTGTCTTTTAAGTTTATATTTACTTTCCCTTGTTTTGCCCAGACTGGATACTCTTTAGTACGCCCGTTCCTGTATTACAGAGGAATGAGGCTTTCGCGTGCTGATTTGGGACCCAGAGTAGGATTCCATCCAGATATAAGACAAGTTGATCATCCCCGCCGATTTCATGAAGTAACTACATATGTTCACCACCAGCATTAGGTAAAAGTGTTGCCTATGCCGTGGCGCTGTACGAAGCAGCTGCGGGGTTCGGCTGATCAGTGTACCCCCAAGCGTCCCCGCCTGTTTCCTCGTATGGGAAATCTAGCTCGTTCCTTAGCATTGCTTAATTCCCGAGGAAATTCATGTATTTTTAGGCTTGACGTGAATTTTTTTGTCGATATTTGAGTAAGACTCCATCAACTATTTCTGCATAACCAAACAGTAGTCTCAAGCTGGCATAAGGCATTCAATAGTATACAAAATATATTAAATCTGTTGAAATGTGACGATCGCAATTTAACTGGGGATTTAACACACACTTGAGGTTGTTTATTTTGTTAATTGAATTGACTTGAGGTGCAAAATGCTGCTTACTAGAAACGATTGTCGGTCAAATCAGCATACTGGCGACAAATAGTGTCGGAATTTGGGCAAAGCCAACATTTTTTTGATATCCAAGGAATCTTAATGTTTGATTGTACACCGATCTATCTCTCAGAATATACCCACTCTGAGTTGATGCTTGCGAATTTCGGACCAACCGATCGTATTTTCGCAAGCGTACTAATTGATATGACATCTGCCCCTGACCGGCGAGACACGAGTTCGAAAATCGAGTGTGGCAGCAATTTCAGCGGCTACATTAGAGTTGGGCTACTCACAGCTCATGACGGCCAATAGCCAGAAATACGTATTCTAGGATTGCCTTCTGCCTTGCTGGAATACTTCTTATCCAAGGAATCTCCAACGCTATTAAAAGCTACAAAAAACTCCTGTTTGTTCGTGTTGAACGGTAAAAGTACAAAAAGGATAAGTTGTTACAGAAGGTTTCTTGATTAGTCTTAGGAATGAAATTGTTCTCAATGTACACAAAATGTTATTAAGTTTATTAGAAGTACAACCGTTATCTTACTTTTTTGGTCAACAGCCAGCCTTTCTCTACGTGTGGCCTCTTATCTACTTCCTGCGAACAGTCCGGATCTGATTTGTATAGGAAATCATTTTGCAATTATCGAAAGACATTGGCACAAGGCGAAGAAGAATCTTTTCATGCATAATCACATTGAGCAGACCACTATAGATAAACGGTCTATGTCTATTTCTGAAAGTTTAGTGCTCTTTTAAATATTAATGGAAAATCTTAAAAGTACTAATGTTTTGCATTTGTACTTGTCGTGTATTAATTTGCCGTTTATTGCGCTTCACTGCCTTAAAACTTTGATAAAGAACAGTATTCAGTGACCTGTAAAATAGGAATTATCTCAATTTTCAGTTTTTAAGTGGAAACTAACTCTTTTTATGTTAGTAAATAATAATTTATCAACAAATCTATGGTTTTTTTACTTATGGTGCATACTTTACTTCTGTAAAAGTTGGGGGAACTGCGCGTGCGCTGAACTCGCGCGGCATGAATTTCTGGGTCTGATTGCCCAGCTCGTCGTCAGACAAATGAGGGTTGTGCAAAAACAGTTAACTCAAAACGATGACTAACACAAGATAAGGTCTTTTTGAGTAAACTGTATTCACACAACTCTCATTTGTCTGACGACGAGCTGGGGCACT
This sequence comes from Ligula intestinalis, assembly GCA_036362985.1. Lineage (NCBI taxonomy): Eukaryota > Metazoa > Platyhelminthes > Cestoda > Diphyllobothriidea > Diphyllobothriidae > Ligula > Ligula intestinalis. The sequence goes on along the minus strand of JAYGXS010000009.1, from coordinate 22,605,845 downwards.
AGACTCAAAATTTCACAAAATAAACCTGTTTCTTTCCCAAAGGACTTCATCGTTAACAATATATACATCACTTGGGATGCCGATATTTCAATGACTTTTCTTGTTCATTCCACGACATTTCATGAATTTGACAACCTGCTGTAAACTTGATAATTATTTAACACTGATCGCCTAAGTTGTACGTTTTAAGTGATCGACATGTCAGCTGCAGTCTCCTAGACGTTATTGAGCGTCATTTTTTTCAGGGTACCTACTTCATGTAGCCCAGAGCCTGTCGTTCTGCCTCGGAAATCCTCCTGAGGATGGAAACCACATTTATCGAGACCTCGTCATCACAGTCTTCTTTGTGGTTGTGCGGTTCCAATTCTTCTTTACTTTCCGTCCTTTTCGTCGAGTATGGTTTTTCGCATAATTCCCTTTGGAATGGATGTGCAGCGTACTGACTTCTTTTCTTGCAGCAGTTGAAAAGGTTGCTGAGGGAGGAAGTGACCGAGGGAGATAGAGTTATGGTACAGATATGGAAGGGCTGAAGTACATCTGAACAGTTTGTAAACGATATTCAAACTTACCTGGGTCCAAGAAACATCAAGCAAAGGACAACCCAAGCAGCGGTGAGACACAGTAGGGAGATGGGGAGGCTAAAAAGCATCCAGGTTCCAAAGTTCGGCGGAACGTCATGTCCGTATCGACTACACACACACACACACATGCAAGGAAGTACTTTATGCTACCTGACTGCACCATGAAAATAGCAGTAACAAATCATCGTATGAAGTTTAAAAACTTCGGCTGAGGGATAGAAAACGTTCGACATAAGGCTAATTAGAAGATGCAATAATTGGAACAAGAATCTTAATTTCCCGACTTTTCGGATTCTGTCGGGAATCCTTAATTTTAGGTTACTGTAGTATAGCCCAAGACGTGCACAAATTGCGCGGTATTTATAGTTTGTAGCGGCCATCTGCGTGCGTACTATAATTATCAGCTACTATAACCACCGCTTGGGGCCTTAACCGATGTGTTGACGCCTTAGCGGTTCGCTTTCGAGTGATTAATTGCCTTGAATTCGTCGCACGTGTCCCCCTAACGAGGCCGAAGTCCTCACAAGAGGAGACAGTCACGTGAGCCGCGAGCTGCTCGAGTTGTGGTTCTCAGGCCCGCAGTCAGTCCACAAGCGCAGTGGTTTAACGTTCCCCTACTGTGTACTGAGACACTGCCTAAGCAGGATAATTGGTCATGTGAGAAAGGCCGGGATCACCAACAACTCCGACGACAGCTAGCATAATTATCGTGCAATTATCAAACCCACATCCCACATGGACAACGAAAATCGCGGCAATAAATGACTCGTAAGCGAAGAGTCAAGCCATCAGCGTACCAATGAAGACCCCAAGCGGTGGTTACAGGAGCTGATAATTATAGTACGCATGCGGATGACCGCTACGAACTATAAATGCCGTACAATGTGCGCATGTCTCAGACTATCCTACGGTTACCTATGATTGAGGATTCCGACAGAATGCGAAACATAAAGAAAAGAAAATTCTTGCTCCGGTGATCGTATTTTCTTCTTCTGAACTGCTTCCTTGAACTCGCATATTTGCTTCTATTGAATAGGGCTAATCATACAGCAATAAAAACTCCTCACCTGCATGCAAGCCCCGCAAAGATGGTATTTGGTGGAGAACCAATGAGAGTGGCGATACCGCCACAGCTAGCGGCATAGCAAACTGCCAGACTGAGGCCTGCAGAGAAACGCCTTATCTGCGCTCGGCACTTGCTTTCCACTCTGAAAACGGATGTAAAGGTGTCTGAAGTCTTATCATTGTTATTTGGATTATTTAAAGAATCAAACAGAGGTCGCATAAAGAGAATGAACTTTTTTACTACTAAGCATACCCCATCCCATTCTTCTGCACTGATTCCTCCAAGGGGCCTAGAAGTAAATAGGATAAACCATTATTTATTTACTTAATGTCAAATGAAATCTGCAGCTGATTAAGTAAGCAATATCATAAGATAAAGAGTGTTTACAATGGTAGCTGGGGTTCACCCCTCGGCTCACTTTCCAGTACCGCCACCAGACTAGTCTTGTAGGTAAATGAAAAATGCCAAAAAGATAAAAGAGACTGAAATGACCATTGCTCGCTCATAAGCCGTCATCAGCCGGTCATATCGAACCCTAATGAGCTAGAGCGCTGGACTTCCAACCGAGAAATTTTGAGTAACCTCTTGAAAAGTTTACTTTAAATGGATATTTCGGCGTCGAGTCTATGAATTTTTTACCCATTTTGAAGATTGAATCAAGATCAACAGGGGAAATTTCGCCAGTTTTTTGACTACCCTAAAAATTAAGGTTATATCTTCTGCCGAAATGGAAGAACTCACTTTTTTATGCATACTGGAGTAGCTTTCAGTATATTTTTTACTTCTAGGCTTGGTTTTAAGACATCAAAAGCAGAGAAGGGTTGCAGAATAGTTGCGAAGAGTTTGAGAAAACTAATAATCGAATGCCCGTTCCGTTTGAAGTTTTCTATTTACTGATTCTGCTATTTAGACAGAAAATTTTAGGACATCCGTGGCATGCAACTTGACAGAGAAGACTAGCGGCATGTCTCGGGTGTTTTTATATAGGCTCACCTACGGTCGTCGTTTTCGGTAGGGTTAAGCAAATATCAGTGTTGTAAGTTTAGTCCTTCATTTTATGGCTCAAAACATAGCAGATCTGCAAAATATAATTTTCTCAACTTTCTTCGCTCTTCTTTTCCAGACCATAATGTGTTATCTCATAATTACACTCATTTCAAGTTAATGAACGCAAAAAAATGTGTATTCTCAAAACACATGTCACTTAATCGTTTTGGCAGTTTTTATCAATATCCCTTTTTAGTAAAACACGCAAAAACAATAACTTTTTCTGCAGCATTTTTATAGCGTAGGAAATGTCTTAGACAGCAAAAAACATTAGATTTGGCCCAATTTTGCCCCTATTTGCTCCCAGTATACTGATTTAAACGAAACGTATTTCTAGTCAATAGCATTTTATGCCAAAATTCAATGAACAAACTAAACAACCTCAACTGTGTGTTAAATCTCCAACTCAAATTTTGATCTTCCCATTTCATCAAATATACCACCTACTGTAGTTGTAAACAATTTTTATTTTGGGCGCGTTATTTACCTTTGGTTGCTTCCTCCAGCTTTGTTAAGAACGCCTCCACAATAGTTATCATCATCACAGTTGTCGCAGTATTGCTCATCCACATTGAAAGAAACCAGGTGGGGAGCATTACACCCAACATCAGCCTAGAATTAGCAAAAAGGGGTGGGAGCTCGCCGAAGTCATACAACAATTCTTAGGTTTAACAAAAAACTTGTAATCTCAAAAAGGACCCTTTCAAAGATTCGACAATTCTAAGAAGCTTTCGGCTGGGAAGAATATGGGAGAAATACCTGCCCGTCCTACTTTTTACTTGCATACCGCCCGTGTGCCATCGGAAGAACTTTTGAAAAGTCCATTTGGCAAACATATTTTTTCAGCAACTCTTCATCAGGCCAGTACATTTGAAGTGATAATAACAAATTTTACACTTGGACACGGTAAATAAGTGCACTTTGATTACATTTAATCGTTTTTACTCCACCCGCACGCGTGTAGAGGTCCCTATGTGGGAGAGGGGCGAAGAAATTGAGTAAGGTTGCGGGCATTAATTAGGGGTAGGGAACATGGAGTGATACTAGCGGCTATTTGTACGGAGCTGACCACTGTCACTTGGGCGTGAGGACGATGTGCGCTGAAGGTCACATCGATGTGCATTTACCTTTCACTTGCTGCTATGGAGCTGGATACATCTGCTGAACAATGAGTCGCCTGGAAAAGAGGGTACCTGAGCGGGGTGCCGTAAAACGTATGACCTGTAATCAAAGTACACTTCTTAGCCCTGCCAACACATGTTCTCTGTGTTTGTTAGTAATACATTGGGCCCTTAAACATAGCGAGTAAAATAAATATTTCACCTTGAACACATATATACTCGGGATGTCGAGATCTCGAAAACAAGGCATCAAACAGGATGGCTACATCCTTAAACAGATCGGTGCATAGTTACCCACTAAAATACTTCATTTTTCCTGCAAATGTACTCGCCTGATGAAGAGCTGCGGAACACATATTTTTGCCAAATCGAAAATTCAAATTAAACATAGGAATATTTGCAGAATTTAGATAAAACAACTTATGAAAATTTGGTGTTGTTACCGCCAGAAAGAGCATGACTACATCCGATTAAACATGCGAATATTCGGGATAGCATGAAGAATCAATGACATTGCTGCCTCATTGCATTAAATCAATATAAAATTCATCTTTATCTAGTGATAACAGTTAACTTAAAACTCGTTGGCCCGTTCACGAACCAATCAGAAGGCACCTCGGCTTCTCCACGTTTTCCAGCCCAGGGCAAAAGTGGATGTCTAAAAGTTAGCTATTACAGCGGGAATGACTTTGTTTTGATGACTCGTCCCCAATTTGCGCTTCACAGCATGGTTCAATATTTAGCTCGGAAAATAGTCCTTCAATTCGTAAACTCACAAGCGAACGTCATGACCCATGAGGTGCATAGATGTGACAGCGATGCGACGATGTAAGTTGGTATTTTCCGCTGCGGTTGCTAAGATCATACCGCCGAAGAACAAGAAGGTGGAGCTCTGAGGAAGAGAGAGAATAAGTAGATGAGTGAAAAAGGACAAGTCTCCACTGCGTACTTAGAAGAATTCTTTCTCATTTTAACACCTGGTCAGTTGGTTTTTTACCGACTTACCGAAATGTAGGCCTTGGAAATGACAGCACTGGGAAGCAGTCCCATTAGCGGTGCGAGGACAAGCGGAAAAAGAGCAGTCACGTAGAGAGGAATGACACCAGTCACCCAAAAGCCGCTCATTAGAAGCAGAATATAGGCTGCCTTTGATTCCTACAATACATTTAAGAAAACGTTCACCAATAACGTACAGGCTGCTGAGAAGATGCTTCAGAGAGCATAAAACCAGAAAATGTCCAATCGACAGTTCAACCATCGATTTCAACGATGCCCACCGTGTGCTCCACAATAGGATGGTGCAGGCAAAGCGAATTGCATGTGGGTTAGTTTGAAGTGATAGTAGACTTGCGCAGCATCTACCACACTCTCGCTAACCTCATCCACATGGGCCCGGTATTTATATTTAGTTAAGAAAACCGGAAGCGAAATCGGGCGCCAGACCAACCCTCAAATGCATACCATCACACCTGGCTGGGATCCAAGCTACGTAGGTGTACTATCACGGCCGTATTAAGGAGCCATTTTAGCCTAACACTCAGTATGCCTGTCGGCCACTGCACACAACGCAAAACAAACTGGGCTGAGCGCACAGTCCGAGTGTCCCATCAATAGGCAACCTTCCAAGCCACACCTTTTAGCGCGCCGTGATAGCTTCAAGCGCATCAGATCGTTTGCAGTGAGGAAGAAAATGCGCTGAGTCATCGATCCCACTCTCTCTCCCCCCCCGCCTAGCCAATCGATATGGGTAAACGCAGGTGTATCAGATCCTATGCTCATTAGTAACTTATAGTTAGTGGTTCTGTGAATGATTTTCTATCCATTTTTCCTGTCATTTGTCGCCTTTTATATGTCCTGCTCCTGATTTATTTTAAATAAATGTTTTTTTTTTCTGTAAAGAAGAAGAAGACTCGATCTCTGGAACCATAGTTGCACTCTGAGCTTTTGGCTGCACACGAAGAACAAACGAAAGGGGACCACCAACGCTCTGGCACCCTCTACCATACATTAAAAACGTTTCAGAAGCAACCGAGCGCATCACCGCAGAGCTCGGCGGGAGTATCACTCATCGCCCGATAGCTACTATGCGTACACGAATCATGCAAACCAAAGACCCGCTGGATGTTGGTGAGCAGTCTGGCGTCATTTATCAGGTGCCATGTCGCGACTGTTCTTGGCATTATATAGGGTAGACCGGGCGACAATTTAACTCGCGTATAAAACAGCACAAACGGGCAGTACAAAAAGGCAACCTACAGTCCCAGATCGCTACCCACACTCTGGAAGAGGGCCATGAATTCGACTTCTCGAATGCACGGATAATGGCACCAGCCGATAATAGGACGGGACGCGAATTGCTGGAGGCCTGGGTGTCAGATCCCAACTTCATAAACAGGCATGTGGATATACCGCCCTGTTATTTTGCCATCCGTGCCCGCAAGCAGAAACCAGAGCCCAGCTCCTCTACAAGCATACAGGTCACCACCTCAAGGCCACACGCCACTACTCCAGGGGCGCGCGTCGGGATAGCTTGAGAATGCAGGTTGTATGGACAGAGACAAATCAGTAATTGTCACTACTCCCCCCTCCCTTACCAACCCCATTTATGCGTAGCTGACGTTTGCTGCTCTCATTTACTCTGACGATGGCTTCTCGTGTGGAACCGAAAGCTCAGAATACAGCTATGGTTCCAGAGACCGCGTCTTATTTTCTTTACAACAAGAACCTGGGACACGCATATTTGCTTCTTTTCGTATTTTTCTTTCCTTCTTGTCTAGTTGTGATTACAATAATTTCAGACTTCCGGTTGCCTGTGGATAGACTAAGCACCCAACTCTGCTTTTATATTTTTGAATATATGCGCCGGATTTTTTTATCGGCCTTAAACAAAATAACGGCTTAAATACTACTTTTTGGCCTGTCTTGTGCTCTAAGTATGGTGTTCATCGCCCACCGTCAGCAGCAAGCCAACATCCCAGCCGGTCTGTCGTCTGAAGTGGGATAGACGCAGTAGCTGCCAGGGCCAGTGAACCTGTCTGCGCACACCACAGCACGACTCGGTCCCCTTTACACGCATACCTAGATTCACACAACCGGGGGAATGTAGGGAGCCGCCCCCCCCTGACTCGCGGTCCACTCACCAGCCTCTGAACATGCAGTACACAATCGGCTGATGGCGCAACATAATATGCGGTCGAGATTTTATTGCAAATCCAGCTAAAACCTTGCCCTGTTGATGTACACTTTGGCCTGTCAGCCTTTGAGTTGGTGTTTTTGTGACTGTGGAACCTTCGTCATACTGTTTTAACGTTGCAAGCCTTCCCATCAAAGCATTCAGCAGAGTCGTTTGTGAGCATACGTAAGCGTTTAATAAACTCTCATCGGGCCAGAGGTAAATATGCGGTCAGGTACGTTCGTAATTACATGCAAATTAGTCATGAGAATAGGGGATCGTGGAGGGGGATGGTTGGATTTTTGGGTCAATAACAGGCGGTTCCGAGTATGTCCAACGGTCAATTTACGGGCATGTCCATTTCCGCGCTTTGTCTTGCTCCATCTCACGAAATCAGTCATCTGTTATCGACCCCGATCTCCTAATCCAATGAATAACTTGCATCGACTGACGAACGTAATTGACCACGTGTTAACTTTTGAATCCTTCCCATATGCATGTATGGCCCGATTAGAATATATTGGACGCTTGCCTACGCTTGTTAACTGCTCCTCCAAAATTTTCCTGTGTTTACCATTAACTGCTAGAGAGCAAACAACTATCGTGCAGGCAATTCAGATCGCATGACAACGTCGTAACAAAGTGATTAAAGCTTGTAGGACAGAGTACATGAACTGTCTTGGGAAGTGAATGGGCGGGTACCCAACAGCCACTCGGATTGTTTGTCCCAGATTGTCTCCTCTTCCGCTTTGCTTCAATAGTCTAACCACAAGGAATCGGGGGCAAGTGAACTTATTTAATGTCGGTTCTGGCTTGCTATGTCACAGCGCCGTCTTCGGGCTTATCGAAGCTTTTGGCTTGCCAGACCTCAGCCCACCGCGCCCTGGTAGCATTGTCGCTGTTGGTCCGCGACTGCTTATTCGACAGACCCGACAGTCCGCTAATTTCACGGCTCAACTTCATTGAAGTTCGTTCTACGATCCGTCACCTGTGGACGCGCCGGATATCCACAGCTAGGCTAACTGAGCTCGACTATGCCGACGAGACCGTTTACTAGCTTTAAGCTTTCACGATCTACAGTCTATGGTGTCACGGGTGAATGAGTTCGTGACATCGGTCAGTTTGACATAAACGCTGGGAAGATAAAAGTGTTGTCCTGCTGCATCCCTGCCTAAGAGAAGGCACCTCTCGAGATTAGTGGCTGTCAACTTGAAGTAGCAGACAGTTTCAAACACCTCCAAACGAGTTTGTTTGCCAAATGGACAAAGTAAGAATGACATAGTCCCCCGAATTTATCCATCTCGACGAGTTTTCTCTAGCCTTTGAAAATGCCTATGCAACAGACACGATATTTATATCTCCACCAAGGTCTGTAGTGGCCCGAGCAGCCACTTAGAACCCAAGATCTGATGGATGGCGCCTTTGTACTGCGCGCCTCATGCCACCTGCAGTCAAACGCTAATTCCCGGCACCCTGTCCGTTCTCGCTCGATGGTTTGAGCCACTTACGAACACACCTAGTCTCGCCTAGCGCCACCCTTGCGCTGTGCTACCAATCACCACCAGTCTAACGAGACGAAGCGTGTATTAGGCGGCCGCCTGGGATGACTGCGATCAGAGGACACTTAGAATTGCGCCTCGCGCGTTGCGGTCGCGGCGACGCCGGCCTCTCCCACTGGCCTCACGGTCGAACGCCTTGCAAGACCAATTGACAATTTTCCCCTAACATTTCTTTAAACAATACACTGTTCCGTCTATTCTGCCTTCCCAAGACTTCTCCCGTCTCCTAAGCAACCGGGCCTGGACGATTGTAGGTGTTAGGGTTCACCGTCTTAGCCTTAAACCCTATAGGTCCGTGTGTACCGTGCATCTGCGCAGTCCGATCTTCTATACGAATGCGAATGCTGAGCTTTGCGCGCGAAGGATGAATAAGACCACTACTGCTTGAGGACCATCCTTCGAGTGAAGTGCACCGATTTCGTCTCAAATGAGACAGTCCGCATTCGGTTCGACGTTGTCCCAGGAATTCCAAGATAGACTACTGTAGTTGTTTGGAGCCGTTCTTCACTGTCAACCCCACGAGTTCCGTGCTACTGCCCTCGACCCAAAACCGATACTTAATTTGAAATTTTGAAGGGAATTCGGCTCAAAACCTGGCTGGCCTCTGCCCATCAGGACATAGAAGCGATTATTGGACCTTCGGTATTCGGTGGCCAACGCTTACGAAGAGAATGGCTCCAACTGTGCGGGACTGCTGCCACGGATCGTTGCGCGCGGTGTAGCGCAATATGGGAGGACATAAAGGCCGGCTAGATCAGTCATGCCCGCAGCCGTAACAAGTTCAAGTAGGAAATAGACTCGTAATATTTATGCAAACCACCCGATTAATATTAACCATCATCATTAAAGCATTAATCTTGACAAATTCTGCCTTATGTATAAGAATAGAGCTGACAAAATTGTCAAACATAGAAAACAGTAATGTTGAAAAACTTACAGGTCCGTTGTGTGAAAGTAGAATTGGTAGCAGTATAATTGGGTAGGTGAGCGTAAAAATGTGGCTGATGTAGAACGAGAGAACAGTCAACGAGGAAGGAAACCTGAGGATACGACGCATATTCTGGACTAAAACAAAGGAAAAAGTCAATCATGCAGCATTCGCTTCTTGAGGAGAGTGAAAACATTAGACATTATTGGTTTGTCACTCTCTGGCTCTTATTGCTTACTCACAAGTGCCACATTAGGAGTAGTAGCACCTACTATTGAAATGGTTATAACTGTTTAAATGTAAATCAAATAACGGAACTAGAGCAACCTAACCTAGAAGGCAGAAAGTTTGATAGACAGAGCAACTTTTCATATTATATCATGTTGGTAGGGCATTATTTTGGCGTATTTTGTTTATGTGAGGCATTTTAGTCATTAATGGAACTCGGTGGATATTCATTTACCCGGTTGCATAAAAATCAATTTTTCAGAAAAGCCATACAATTGTATAAAAAATAATCCAGAAGGTCAATGGGATAATAGCAGTGTACTACCCACATGTCAAAACAGTGGTACGCTAATATAAACAACAAAAATAAACGCGATTAATAAAAAATAGCAATTTAGTACCAGCAGGCAATAAACAAACAATAAAAATAAGTAAAACTCTAAAAAACTAAAGGTAAAATTCTATTATAATAGCATGAACAATTCTAAGAACAATAAATACATGAATACCAATAAAACTGATTATCAGTCAGCCTAATTTAGAAGTATTTTAGACAGTCGCTGAGGCCTGTGTTGGAATGCAGTTCATATTAGTCACCTGCAACGGCCAAACATGGTGAAAGTGGCTACTTATCTAGTGTGTAATTTTTATAGATTTTCTAAGCACAAAACATTACCTTATAGTTTCTGAACATCATGGAAAAACATTATTTTATTTCTTCCTTCTCATGACCGATCACTTGTCCTTCAAATCTTATACCAGCAAAAATGTTATTTGCTGGTGGACGTTTAATTTAAGTTCTTGCATTGTTTCAATAATCTGATATATGGCGGCAATAAAACGGGCCACAAGGAGCTTATTATATTTTATAGTTTATTTATAGTTATTTTTCATAAAATCTTCATCATAGTTCTTTTAAGATTATGTTGCCGTTTTTTTAGTTTTA
>JAYGXS010000009.1:22548071-22595187 GCA_036362985.1 Ligula intestinalis | reverse complement strand
CTTCATCATAGTTCTTTTAAGATTATGTTGCCGTTTTTTTAGTTTTATTATTGGTTTCGATTTCCTTTTGTTCTAATTAGTTTGGTTTATTTCCGTTTACCTTTGTTTTATTGGTTCACTAAGCTTAATATATTTTTGGGTTTAGTGTTAGATTTATTAGCCGCGTTTGGTTGCTTTTGGAGTAAGAATATTTGCTAGTTTTGTTTAACTTAATTTAGTTTTACTTCATTATTATGTTTTATTAGTTTTATTTAAGCCTCAGATACGTTTTCTGCTTGATTATTTTATCTTATTTAAGTTTAGTTTTCTTTAATGTGGTTTTCCTTTTCTTTTTTAGAAGATAGATTGACGAGCATACGTTTGTTTTCAATAATTTCTCGTCAGGTCTTTATATTTATATAGTAATGAAATAAGTAAACTATTCTGGTAAGTGGACAGATGTAGTCATGCGCATGCTACCATCATCGATGACTAAGGATTTCCAATAGAATCCGAAGCGTCAGGAATATAAATTTCTTGTTCCAGTTATCGCATCCTCTTCTTCTGTACTGCTTCGTGAAACTCGCATATTCTCCACTATGAACAACATTGTGGCACCGCACCAATTAAAAACTCAAACGGTGGCTACAGGAACTGGCAATTATATAACGCATGCAAACGACCACTATTAACTATAAATACCGTGCAACCTGTGCACGTATCAATCATATCTGCACATGTCTCAGATGTTTCTACAATAACCTATGGTAAAGGATTCCCGTCGGCGTCCGAAAAGTCAGGACAAAAAACTTGTTCCTGTGGTCGCTTCTTCTTTTATAGGCTTGACCTCAACCGCAACTTCATTGTTTCGAAATATGGCACAAAGCCGCATGTATTGCAGGCCGCTTCTGATCCCGAGTCCTCTGTAGGTTACCATAAAATGCATCCTTACCGTTTTTTCACCTCCTGAAGTGTTAGGCTGACCCTTATAAAACTTCACATGCCACAATTTTTTTAAACCGAAGACTAACCTTTCTTTAAGTATAAAATGTAGAGTAGGGGCAAATTTCTACCAAACTCCGTACAAGAAATAATTTGTTCGTGCATGTGTTCCATAAAATATATTTTAATTTTTGAAGACAGTCAAAACCAGTGATAAAAGCGCATACTATATAAGTAGTTGCATTTTTTCAGCGCATATTTTATGTTAGTGGTTAAAAATAAGCTCCCTGAAATACTACCATCCTACTATGACTGAAATAACTTCAGAATAGGCTACACAATTATCTATATCACAACCTGAGTAAATACCGTTTAGCGAAAGAGTATCAATCTTTAGCATATGTCGACATGTTGCACGAATTCTGGCGGGTACTGCACTTTACGCTTTCGCCGTACATCCCCAAGGAGATTGATGAGAATGGGGTATGTGTAACAAGTTCTTATCAACACCGCTTTAAGGGCTTGAAGCTTTCGGACTTACATGTCAGGTGAGATGGCTCTCTCTCCCGGTGTGCTACGTGGCGGGACCGGAACTACCTTCGACTGCGGCTCCTGGTATGGCATCAACTTCACACGACAACAACCTCAAGACACAATCTCCACTTTGTTTTAAATGCTGAGGTCATCTGGTGTAGTACACACCCAAAGGCTGGGTTCTACTTGAATGGATTGGCCGCAGCACATGCATGAGGCTGCTGAAAGTACTTTGGTTCGAGCAGAGTGCTTAATTTCGTTACAGCAGCGCCTGTAAACAAATGTTCACCTCAGAGTAAATTTTCGGTTGTAAAACGGATCCATTTACAGGTTGAAGAGTGCAGGCTCTCAGGGGATTATTGGTGGATTCTGTATTGTATGTGTGTGGTAAATTACAGCATTTATTTACACTACTGTCTGCCTGTTAGCAGCATGCGTGCTGTTAGCCTGCAATGACTGAGGGCGCTCGGTCCAAATATATACTATACATTTTGGTCTATGCCAATAGACCTTGCATATGCTAACCTATACCGAGAGCAGAAAATGTAGAGTACGCAGATAAGTAGAAGGCATTTCCACCACCAGGATCATAGTTTTACTTGTCTGAGCTTTCGGGCTCTTTCTGGTATCCATCGTCAGAGATAAGACGCATCCACAAAAGACAAGCAACAGTTATAGGAGGCGGTGGCCAATCAACCGTTATGGAAGGGGGGGGGTAGGGGCAGACAACCACCAATGCCCTCAGTGCAGTTATGCCTGTGCAGGGTGATGTGTGCCGGCGCCAGATCGATAAATCAGTTGGCCGATTTCTCAGCCAAAGCCCAGGCTTTAATCAATTCGCGACCTGTTTGGTTGCCGGCGTGCGCGATTACCCTCGCAGTTTTCGTGACGCCTTTTATCTCTGACGATGGACTCCAGAAAGAGCCCGATATCTCAGAGAAGTAAAACTATGAGTCTGGTGATTGAAACGCGCTCTACTTGGGGACAGTCTTACCTGCCTCGCGGATGTAAATTATCGTCGGGTGTCATATATTTCAGTCCAGATGAAGCTTAGGATGCGTGCAAGTTTGTTATTTTTAATTCTTTTATGAGAGCCTAGTTCTCCTAACCACATCATTAAATTTGCTTCATCAGCTACATATAATTCTAAATTAGCCTACCATAAAATCAAGCTGGCCGTGTATTCACTAATCGGTTTAGACACAAATGTACCACTATTTCAAGAAGGATCTTAACCTCCATTTGCATTTAATAGTCACTGGCCCGTACGTCTACAACCAATAATGGTTACAAACTTGACTAACCGTATTACTGTCAATGCGTGCGATGCCGGAGCGGTCCTCCCCAAAGCATCCGACCTTCGCGAAATGTGGGCAACGAGGTCCGGGTTTTTGAACTCGGCTTCAGTTCAGCACCACGCATGATGCTTCCAATCGAGTAACCCTGTGTCAGTTGTGGTATAGAGTAGTCATAGTCACTTGAGACTGACTTTACTTGTGAAATTAAATTCGAGTGGTCGTTTCCACCCCTTCCCAAATACGTCTGTCGCTTTCTTGTGAAAAAGCTCCCGGCGAATTATGTCACAGTCTCCAATCAAGTGCTTTGAGCATAATGGTAAGGACGTTTGACGCTGATCAAAGACATCACGAGTTTGAGACTTGGGTTGTACATCAGATGGGTCTGGGTATGACTGGCTGACGGCTGCTAATAAGCCAGAAATGGCTATTCAAGTCTCCCTTGTCTTTGCTGGTAATAATATCTATCTATATTACTAGCTACTACGGCTGTCAGAACCTCTGGCGGGACCCTAGGCAGAATGGTATAGATGACTTCCGTTATTTTCAATGAAAGACCATGCATTTGACCCGATTAATAAGTATAAAGCGGCCTCGGTTGAATTTGAAACCACGACAGCCAGTGCAAGTTTGTGTACAGCCAATGCTCTAACCATCTGAACTACGAGACCCGACAGAGGGCCAGAAGATTCACCCTATTCGAATCAGATTACACACCCAGACTACTGCAGCGTATGGAATTCACCAAGCATAATACACTAAGCAGGCCGCCTACGCATTACTTCCTAAGAAATCACTCTAGAATCCACGAGGGCGTAGGTTTCACACAAGCTTTGCACTGGCTGAGGCCTTTGAGTTCCTCATAATAATTTCAAAAGAATTGTGCGATTCGTAAAGCTGCTGAGTGGATATATTTCACGCCACTGTTTCGGTTTTAAAAAAAATTAATATGAAGTCCGGATATAGTGCTTTTAAACTCGCGTGCGCCGTCCGGTTTTTACACCGTGTACTGTGTAGACGTGGGATGGAATCTCAAACAGCATATACAGAAGATTCACTATCTCATGCAATAGCTGCCGGAATTCTGAAATAAATTTTCGATTGGAACATAGTAATTGTGGATGGTTGCAATACAAATGATCATACAGGCTCATTTCAACATATTTAAGACACTTTAGGATGCCGGCTTTCTAACGAGCTTCTTTCTGATCGCCAAGACAAAGCGTGTACTATAAAAAGCGACTACTTACGTAGTATGCCTTTTTTGTCATTAATTTCGACTGCCTTTATAGATTCAAATATATTTTTTGTAAAAATTGCACGAAAAAATTATTTCTTGTACACTTTTGGTAGCAAATTACGCTTTCTTTAAATTTTATACCTAAAGGAATGGTATCCTTCGGTTCAAAAAGTTTCTAAATTGCCGAATAATTTTGAAACCTAGTGAAGGGCTACACTGGAATTCAAGGTTTACAAACTGCGCACTGTGTCCATCCTGTTTAATGAAATTTACTTTTTTGCCTACAGCTTGACGAAGATCTTACATAGTTCCAATAAAATTTTGCAATATATGTGGAGCATGCTTTATCCAGTAAAGGCAGCATTAACAAATGACGGATACCGCGTTTACTAGATGAACACCTGAAAATTGTAAAAAGAGCTCTTGATTCGAATTCTTTGAAAACCAAAAAGATACCCTTCCTTTCAGTATAAAATTTAAAGAAGGCGTGATTTGCTACCAAAAGAGAACAAAAAATAATTTTTCGGGTATGTTTTCCAAAAAAATATTTGAATCTATAAAGGCAGTCAAAATCAATGATAAAAAGGCATACTACGTAAGTAGTCACTTTTTATAGTACATGCTATGTCTTGGCTGTCAGAAAGAAGCTTGTTAGAAAGCCGCCATCCTGAAGTGTCTAAAATATGTTGAGATGAGGCTGTATGATCATCTCTATTACAACGATCCGCAATTACCATGTTCCAATCGAAAACTTATTTCAGAATTCCGGCAGCTGTTGCATGAGATAGTAAATCTACTGTATAACGGCACAACCGAGTCTTATTCTTGGTTTCGAAGCGAAACGGCAATTTTTTCAAATTTTTAAGATCAAGATAATGACCTGCGGATGATACGCAAGTCTACACTAGATCAAAATGCAATTTTGTTGCTCAATTGGTAGAGCATTGGCTGTACTAATGCCTTCCCTGAGAATATAAGTGCAAAACCCACTGAAGCCACGAATTCTTCAGAGTTGGGCCAATTGAAAAAGACTTATGGGCTAAAGCGTATCTCCGCAGAAAGTGTCCAGCATTTTAAATCAACACTGGTGGGTTGTAGTTACCAGAACTTCAACCAGAGACCAAAAAGCCGCGGAGTGCTGACAGAAGCACACATGGAGAATTTAAAGCAGTTGCGAGAAAACAAAGGGTAGGATTGTATCGTGGGGTCGTCTGGGCAAAGTGTGAAGCGCGCCCCGTAGGCTAAGGTACACCTGATTTCCGGGGAGAGTACGGCCGGGGCTTGTCAGGGAACAAATAAGAGGTCAATAATTGTGTTAATAAAAGAGTTACAAGGGCAAGTTGGGTCGCGCACTCAAACCTTGGGAGAAGACACTGAATGAGCTTTAAAATCATCGCGAGCACCCCGTCCGACCAACGGCGAACGCGTATATGGAAGGCGAGTGTGCCCAAGCTTCGGGCGGGGTACCAGAGAGACATTTTCCAGTGGTATCACCAACACCAACTAGGAAAACGTTGAAAGAAAAACAAAAGTGGCGAGGTTATATAAATCACTCCGCTTAAAAATTGTAAGTAAGCGATAATTCCCGGTGTTAGTTAAAAAGGCCAACTTTTCTTAATTTGCTGATTACAGCAATTATGGAATGCGGTTGCCTTCAAAGAACCACTCTGCAATTCAAAGCCATCAGCAAAACCCAGCTGGATCGAAGGGTGGCGTGTAGAAAACAGAATATGATACGTAATTCAGCCTACTGAAAATGTGTAAGTAGTTGATTATTCTAGATAATAAAATATCCGGCCGCTCGATATAACCTCACCAAACAAAGATATCCTGGTTACTAGACCTGATACAGGAACGGGTGTTGCTATAATACACCGACCGAACTTAATAAGAAAGATGCAGATCATTTTATCAGATCAGGCGAAGTTCAGAAAAGTAGACAAGGAAAAGGATTGAAAAGATGACGGACAGGCACAGTTGACTGACTACTTAAAAAGGTTCCACACGGGAGGCTTCATTAGTGACTTTGACCTCGAAAGCCTCCGACCGGTAGGCATTCAAACCCCTCGATTGTGTGACTTACTAAAGATCCACAAGAATGGCCTGCCAGTTCGTCCAATTCTGGACATGCGCGATTCACTCTACATGTGATAGCGAAGTGGTTAGCGGATAAACTCAAATCCAAACAGCAGCAGCTGGCACTACGAAGCTATCAAGATACCTTCAAATTTATCGATGACCTCAAAGACATAAACTTAAAACGGCTTGAAGGTGCTCTTCCTATACGTCTCATCCCTGTTTACAAACGTACCGGTCACAGAGACAGTCAATTATGTCTGTGAGTTCCTATCGGCTAATCACAAAGAAGTAGGAATTCCAACAGACGCATTAAAGGAACTACTACTAAGATGCACATTAAATGCGCTGTTCCGGTTTGACAACCAGCTATGTAGACAAATAGACAGCATCGCCATGGGCTCGCCCCTTGGACCTCTCCTGGCTAATATCTTAATGAGCAAGCTGGAGAAGTTTTAAGTCAGCGACCAGATCCATGAGTTAAAACATTACGGTCACTTCGTCGATTGTATCTTCGCCATTGCTCCAGCAGAAATCGAAGTAGATGCGCTTCTAAATGCTGTCAATCAAGAATATCCCTTTATTAAGTTCAACTTGGAGGTGAAAACGGGGGGTTTGCCTTCTTAACTGGACGTCCTCTGAAACAGAAAACCTGTCGGTAAAGTCCGACTGAACTTATATCGAAAGAAAACCTGGTCTGAAGACTATACGAACTTTAACAGCTTCGTAGGCATCCAACAGAAGCGCAATTTAGATCATTGCTTGACACAAAGGGCTACAATACTGTGCTCGGCAGACACAAATGAGATGGAGCTCAAGAAAATTCAGGACCTGCTTCGATAGAACGGGCATTCTAACAGGTTCATCCTAAAGAACATGGTGGAACGAGAAACCAAACCAACCACCGCGGAAAAGAAAACGCTGTTCCTCAGAGTCCCCCTATAAAGAGATACAGCAACTGAACTCCTAAGCAAGTGCCTTAACTAAGCCATGTCGCGAACCTTCCCAGCAGCGAAAGTTCGTGGTATCATTCTCAACCAACCCAGTCCTGCACGGCACAGGTAAGGATAGGCTGTCAGCTCAGACCACTTCTATGTGCTTTTACTTATTCCCGTGGAGCAGGATATATCGGTTGCACGAGCCGGCGTTTATCCAAAAGAATACGTGAGCACTTCCCAGCATGGCTGAGTCGGGAGTATCGACAGCGCCATTCTTGCCCACATGGTTGACTCCGGACAATGTGTAGACCCCAACGAAGCCTGCAAGGTGATTTACAAGGTCCCACCAAACTACCCAAAGTCCTTGGGTCAACGGTTGCTGGCAACAGCAGAAGCAATCACCATCCGGTTGCGGAAGCAAGTTTTTTGCGCGCAGAAGAACCCCCGCAAGCTCCGAGCCTAGCATGGCCGACGGCCACATACCTACCGACATTTTCCATGCTCTCTCTCCCTCTAGCCCCTCCATACTCTTATTGCCGCGTAACTATCCGCCTATTTGCAACTAAACCTCCTCCCGTATTCCCGGGACTAATATGCCTGTAAATATGATCATAATTACCTGCAATTTACCATTTACGTTTACTCCTTTCCATATCGATGTAATTGGCCCGATGAGAATTCACCGAAAGCATACATAAGCTCCCCACGTACTCATCTGCATTCACGATTCTGTGCATTTAAAACGTGCCGTTTTCATACTGTAGGCACCATTATATCATATCCCCCTCAATCTAAACCTGAAGTGTAGTAGTACTGGTGCTAACACTTGCGTCACTATTTGTCAGAATTGACGCTGATAAAGCCAACGCTACAGCTCATACCACCTTGGGTTCAGCAAGGAGTGTGACTCTGGGTTTAGCTATTTCGGGTAAGAACATGCTTGGGACCCTGAGCACAGCAGCGCTTGCTTTGGTTTCCGCAATCTCAACACTTTCCATCGAGCTGTTTACCTTTCTTATGGGTATGGACTAAGATACTACTGTTATAGGTGCGTGCCTATGCTTAACGTGCTAATTTATAGTAATCATGCTTACTCAGGCTATTAGATAGTATATTCTAAATACTGCCTGTGTGTGATTTTTAAGAAGTCGCTGTCAGCATGCACTTTAATGTCTGTGAGGTAATAGTGATAAGCATTTGAATAAGAATAGGGCGTTTGTACGTTCAGTATCTATTTTTGCTCAGAATTTACAAAGCATTATCTGTCTATTGGGAAGCAATCTTCTCCACAATAAGCTAGTCATGAAAGTTTAGTAATTCCTATAGCAGTATTAAAGGTTTAGTAATCAGACATGCATCCTACATGCGCTACCGTTACGGTACTAGTGTTGCTGAGACGGCAATAGGCTAAAAGTTTAGGCTAGGCTTTCAGAAATAGACTGCACTATCAAAGCTAAGCAAATCTAACTGAATTACTGGACTGCGTAAGAAGTACAATGGTGGCGAAATGAGTAATGAAGTATCAGCCAGCTAGATTTCATCGTAAGCCAAATTAGAATTAGGTGTAGCAAATAAAGCAAATTAAATGGTGTGGTAAGGAGAACTAGGCTATAATAAAAAAATAAAAATGGCAAGCTTACGCGCGCCCTAGGCTTCATCTGGACTGATATGTAAGACACCTGGCGAGAATTTACGTCCGCAAGGTAGATACAACTGTCATCAATTAGAAGGCATTTAGATCCCTAGAATCACAGTTTTACTTGTCTGAGCTTTCAGGCTCTTTTTGGAGTCCATCGTCTGAAATAAAAAAAAGATAAACGAAAGCTGCGAGAGTAATCGCGCACGCTGGCAACAAAACAGGCTGCGAATTGATTGAAGCCTGGGCTTTGGCTGAGAAATCGGGCAACTGATTCATCGAACTGGCACTGACATGCATCGCTGTGCGCAGGCATCTCCGGACTGATGGCACTAGTGGTTCACTGCCCCTACCATCCCTTCCATAACGGTTGATTGGCCACTGCCTCCTATACTTGTTGCTTGTGTTTGGTTGATGCATTATATCGCTGACGATGGACTCCAGAAAGAGCCCGAAAGTTCAGACAAGTAAAACTATGATCCTGGTGGTGGAAATGCCTTCTACTTATCTGCGTACTCTACGTTTTCTGTTATCGGTTTAGGTTAGCATATGCAAGGTCTATGGGCATAGAGCAAAATGGATATTGTATTTTTGTGCCGAACACCCTCAGTCATTGCTGGCTAACGGCCTCCTATAAGAATTTACATCTCAAAAGAGTGCTTTACTCAAAAATCGTACAAAATATGCCCTCTAGGATTTAATATTGTGGAGTTTCTGTTCCAATAAGACATTCAGTTATCTGGCAGCAACGTACCAGTATTATCAATAATACGGATCTAAGTGCTGGGCACTGCATATAACATTTCGATGGCAATCGAAAGTGTCGTATCTGTTCAGTTCCAATTCATTCTAGTAAAATGTTTAATAGGCTTTTATTTTGAGCAATGTGCCTAAAATACTGGCCCAATCGATTTCCTCCTTACACCCGTAGATAGTATACCATGCACAATCCATCGCTTACGCTCCCTCATAATCATTTTTATTTTTTCACTTTATCGAACCGCGACGATCCTGTCAGCGAGCGCATCTGCTGGTTCCTACGGCCAAAATCTACGCGGCCCCTAAACGTGCTCACCTTTTGTTCGACCCGTGGCAGACTGTCTACGATTTTTTTGTCCCAGCCTAATTGTCAGAAGAAGGCAAAGAGCCGGTTCTGTAGTGAGTCGTGGCTGGCCGACTAGCTCGCGTCGAAGTGCATTTTCCCGAAGGCTCACCGACGCAGTTCTCGACATCTTGATCAGCCAATCACGGTTCCCGCATTTACGCAGTTTGAGCAAAGCGACGAATTGCGAGCTTGCACGCGTTCCCGACGCAAGCTGCTTCCTTGCCCAAAATCTTCAGGCCGACCTACCCAATGGACGCGCTCTCTCTGTCTTCTGGCCAGTTTGCTGCTAAGACCTCACTTGGACTGTGGCTGGCTCTCCTGCCCGTGGTAGGCTCGCCAAGTCAGACTTTCTCGATCTATTCTCCTTTTCATTGTGTACACTATACAATATTCCCACTACTCTGGCCTTTAACGACTTCTCTTCAGCACTTAGTAGTCATGTTGTGAAGATCGCAGTTGCTGGGTCTAACTCACTTAACTTCCCTGCGATAGTTCTAGTAGCAAGGCCTTTATTCAGGACAGCACAGAGAGTCAGCAAAATCTTTAATCTTTTCCACTACAGTCTACAAGCTCCGGTCCTTCTAGAATGCCCCTGGCCTATAGCTTGCGACGGGCGTGCTGGCCTGCACGCTGATTCAAAGTTTCCCACGCAGCGGCCCTGGGAGCCATTTCTAGAATATCTCTACTGCATGTGTGAGCGTGTGCGTCACGTGTGCTCGAGGCGATGGCACGTGCGCGCCTGGGCTGCAGGCATGATCCAACTGGTGTGCGCTACCGGCCGTAGGCTATGGGTGCATCCCCGTTGCAATGATCCTGGCAGATACTTATATTTTCACAACCCTAGTAGATGAACTCTGCAATCCACAAGAGAGTATGCGGCCATACCTTCTGAAATTCAGTGATGATCATGGCGACTTCTGTGCTGACCTCTTCCTTCCCAGTTGCCCTTCATTACAAGCGCGACAGTTTTGTTTCTCCCAAGGCGTTTTTTGATTTCACTGTTTGTTCTTTTCCCCCTTGTTTCATGTCATTAGCCCATGTCATTTGGCCTCGCCAATAAGCCGAAGCATTACTTTTTTTATCAAAACAGGTATGTGTGCAAATAGGTAGTTCAAAGAAGCACGCAAATCCAGTATGCGTAAAAACACTTGTAACTTTCATGCTTAAAATTGACTTGTTAATTTAGCAGATATTTGGTCGGATTATTTTGATTCATTGAGTGGGTTTAATTCTGCGAAAGCCTTTTAGCTAGGTAAATCACCATTTTGATAAGGTTTATGAAAAGAAATGGACGAAATTGGCGAAAATGGCGAAATTGGGAGTAGTTTATTATTAAACCAAAATTTTTATTCAGTATCAGTATCATTTATTGAGGGGAAAAAGGCGAATGTTTTTGAGCTCCCTTTTGGTAACAAGATGAAAGGAGATACATGGATACAAAATGAATGTAAAAAGTGCGCCAATTGCCTGACAATCTCTGACAGGTAGTCCAAATAGTAATGAAACGTGACTTCTCGTTAGTCGTGAGTAGTATAATGTTATGTAATGCAATATCCTTGTACATGTCCTGGTAATGAAATGCAGTGTCCTTGTACATGGCTGAGTCTGGGAAACGACACAACATTTGTCTGGCGGTCCAAATAGTACTAAAACATAACTACACCTTAATCACGAGAAGTATGGTGTAATGCTGCGTGAAGTAATGCCGTTTTACATAACTGGTTGTCTGAGTGTGATATGATTCGTGTCCAGCCTGCTCTTTAATGTATTAACACTGGTGGAAAGAAAAACGTCTTCGGGAAGGGCTTTCCACGTTGCAAATACTTTGAAGCTTTGCCGACGCGTAATTTAAGAAGATGCCCGCACAAAGTCGAAGTATTAGCCTGGATAAAAACTCATCGAAGTTGAAGCAACAATCCAGGTTATTCATGATACGGAAGGTAAAGATGAAGTCCCCTCCAAGTTGCTTGTAATAAAGGGGAAATAGATCTAGGATTGACGGTCTGCTTTCATAGGACAGTGTTTCCAGACCTTTGACCATTTTTGTCGTTCGTCTCTGGACCTTCTCTAAGACGATACAGTCCTTGACCGTCCAATGTCTCAATACCTGTAAAGCGAATTTCAGGTGTGGCGGAGCGAAGCTTCCGAATATTTTGGAAAAGCTGTGTTTCTCAAACCCCATAAAGGCTCGTCTTATGTGGGTTATACTATAGAGGAATTCGAAATAATCTAAGTAGGAATAGAGGATATCCCTTCCAGAACTAGAAACTTTTGTCCCAAATTGCTAAGATGCGCGTGAAGCCAAGTTAAAGAAATCGCATTTATTTTCAGAAAAAAAGGAATAATTTATGTTTTTAAATTATGTCCAGCTAATCTGTGAAGTTTTTTCGCACAAAATTCAGCAAAAAATGTTTTCACGGTAATTTGTTTTACTGAAGGATAATCAAAGCTTCCGCATATGTTGCCGCGAAGGAAATGCAAAACAGACCATATTGAACGTAAGTTAATTATGCATGTGAAGCGGATCTGACAAAGCAAAGGGAGACCGGAATGACCATTTCTGGCTTATTAGCTGTCAACAGCAAGTCATACCCAATCTCGAGGGTTGGCACCCCCGAGATTTGATCCCGGGACCTTCGGTCAATTCGTTAGAGACGCT
Organism: Ligula intestinalis; assembly: GCA_036362985.1. NCBI lineage: Eukaryota > Metazoa > Platyhelminthes > Cestoda > Diphyllobothriidea > Diphyllobothriidae > Ligula > Ligula intestinalis. Next base: position 22,582,783 of record JAYGXS010000009.1, on the reverse strand, counting down.
GTCTCTAGTCCACGGGTCCCCTGCTTTGTCGGTAATGATAGGGAATACGATAAATGAATGTGCTTTTACCGATCTAGTAGAGAAAAAATTAAGTTCCGCTTTGCTCAGGAGCTCGCAGCGCAAGCACTCCAGACCGTCACATGGTGACCAGGTGATATGATGAAGTGGTCTCGACAAAGCAAAGAGAGACTGGAATGACCATTTCTGGCTTATTAGCCCTCATCAGCTAGTCATACCTAATCTCGAGGGTTGGCACCCCCGAGATTTGAATCCGGGACCTTTGGTCATTGTGTTCAAGACACTACCTCTAGTCTACGGGTTCCCTGCTTTGTTATGTATGCAAATTATATGTTCCGTTTATGCGTAATTTAGAAAAGAAACAGAGAGAAGAAAAAATAATTATTTAAAAAAATGGCCATGTATGCAACTAATTGATTTTGCATTCGGAACCTTATAACAGATTCTGAAGGTAATCCATCAGGGCGGAAAACAATCCATTATAAAGTGAAAAGTGAGTTCCTTCACTTCCAGTCAAATTGAATATTTCATCTTAAGGAACATTTTAAAAATTGTAAAAAGTTTCACTTTTCATTGTGCCACTACGTTTTAAAACGTTAATATACATAGAATAAAAGTAAGAGTACCTACTTTGGCCTCAAGAGGGTACATACGTATTATAACCACCTACTTACAAATTTAAAGTAGGTTGAATTTTCCACAATCACATATTTTCACACGTCGTTCGTTGAAACAGTTGGGATTGGACGATGATATTTAACTGCAGAGGGGTCTGCGTTAGAACCCCATACACGATAACCCCTTAAGTCAGCATAATAAGAAAAATGGCTTTTCAGATCAACTATGGGTATGACCGATTTCTTACTCATTTTAAGTAAGGTGAATTTTCGCAATCTTCCGGCTTCTTTGCTCCTTCGCCATGATTCTCGTTGGGGTTGGCGATACTACCCAAAATGCACCTCAATGACCTCGCCCGGTGTCAGCGGACACTTCCGTACATGCATGCACTCGCCGTTGGTCCATTAGCGGTTGGTGGTGATATTAAAATGTACTTCAGTGTCCCCGCTCGAGGCACGGGCACGTCCCTCAACTTACACTCGTAAATTTTTTTTTAATTTACAAAATTATTATGAAATTGTTAATTCTCTGACATGCGTCAACCATCCCCTCTCCAGAAACCAGGTGCCCGTAAGACCGAGCGCGCTCAGCGCGCACTCAGGTGGCCCCAGTAGACACTCTTACCACTAGAAATTCTTCAACTGAATATCCAGTGAGAGCACTTTTTAAAGAGGTCAACTGTTATAAAAATTTATTACTTAAACCTAGGAATGAAAATATCCGAGTAAGCGTGCGGACGTTATTTTTTCTCCCCAATGTGGTTTGCTCTTTTGAGGAATTCTTAAATATGATCCATAAGGCCATCTTCATAAGAACTTATACCCAAGAACTCATGTTTCTTTTGATGCCTATCTTATTTTAAAGGGTTTGGTGTATACCTCAACCAGAAGATCAATTGATGAATGAGCAAATGCAGATACCGAAAATGCAGGAAATTATTCCACTATTAAAGGACGATATTAAGTACACCGTTACTCATTTTTCTAAGCCTCACAAAACATGTTGACCAGAGGAAAGTTCTTTTTAGAAAAAGAAAGTGGTGACGTAAAATTTTCAGATTCAGAAAATATTTCCATTTATTGTCCTAGCTTATAGCTATGTTTACGTCTCCGGAAATTGGGGATTATCGGGAAAATTTTGTTTTTTTTCTTAAGAAACCACTAAGTTCTTGTTACACTTCTTTTAAGTTTTAAATATGCGTAATGCTGTCCAGCAATCGTCTATAGCTTACCCGCTGGTTCTTTGGGCAGACAGGCTCTATATTGTTACGAACCGCGCCTGGTAAATGTAATAAGCACGAACGGTGAGCTAGACGACCGTAGTACCCAAATCCCGGTACCAGAGGAGCAAGAGAAACGACCGAGCACGAGCAGCGTGCATTAACACAAAGCAAGGTAGAGCTAGTTCTTCTCGCACAATTCGTTCTCTCACCAGGTTAAATAAATTTAAGTGGCCACAAGAGAAATATAGTTCAAGACAGTGGACCAATCAGAAGTGAGGAGAGATAACTGGCCGGCAACGAGGCTGCTCGCGACGGCTTTGTGTGTGCTGACTCATCATGGGAATAACGCCATCACCAATAGATATATTGATTTATTGACGTAGTCCGCTAAACTTTATTGTACAGAAGGCGCGTTGAGCGTCGTTCCTGATCCAACAAACATGGCCTGCCAGCACAGGCGAGAAGCGAATACGAGAGGAGTCCCAGGAAATTCGGGGGAATACGGAGATGAAGGATTTTGAATTGATAAATATAGTCGCACTACATATTTTTCGAACGCTTCGTTTTTTAAATATATTATTAATAACTTTGTCCTTTGAAAAAGCAATATATTTGGAGTACTGAAAATACAGTTCTTCAATCAAAATTCTTCATTTTCGTATTCCTCTGGATTCTTCCCGTCGCCTGTGCTGGTTGGAAAAAATTCTAAAAATGTCTGATTTTGCATATCTGCGGACGAACTTCTTCAAAACCCCATACAGGATTCGCGCTGAACAAAAGATTAAGGGAGAGCATGTAGGCACCTGCTGCCCAGCGAAACTGTGCTGAATCATGCTGCCAAACATAATAACAGGAATAGTGCTTCGTGCATGAATTTGTTTATAGGAATGGTTGACGCCGCCGCATTTAGCGTGTAGGGCTTTAGAACCGAAATAGCCGTTCTAATTCGTGATGAATATTCACGGTATTGTAAAGCTGGAACATTATTTCATCCCACAATGCAGAAATATTTCCAGGAAAATGTTTCTAGGGGAACAGAAACGAGAAATTAGAATGACCGTATACGAAAAACCAGCTAAAGAAGTAAGGGTTAGGAATATGTTACTTTTCCATATAATAATCACCCAAGGAAAACAAAGAAGAAGGTTCAAGGGCATGGACCGAGTTAAATTGGACTGATGTTTTGGATACTCGCTTGTAGGCATCGACAGAGTAAAGTGGTGGTGGTTTTTCCTGTTTGTCGGGACTGTTTCAGCCTCGCTACATGCCTTTTTTATATTCGTGCTCAGCGCACGAACTTTGACCTGTTTGTTCGCTGCTCACTGTCCGTAAGATGGACCACTGGGGGCAGGGCTGTCGTAATTTTTGGCAACTAAGTGCACTAACTGGCCTGTCCTTCGTCCACCGAAGGACTAAACACTTGTGGCTGCCCACATGAGTTCATGTCAACCTCGAGTGCGCAGTAGCGGTGAGGTAGCGTTCCACACTGGTCACCTGGTCCCTGACCGACCCCTCTCCTATCTTCCCCTGATCTCAGTTCTACTCCACGCCGTCCCGTTGGCCGTGTTCGAACTGCCTTGAGCCGTTTGCGTACCGCCTGGCATTCAGGATGAAGGTCTATGACCCTGTTAAGCGTGCCAGTTGAAGACCAACTTTCCAACAGAAGTCTAGCCATCTTGTCATTGGCTCTGTCTACTGCCCTTGCATTGTCGAAGGCTAAAGTGTGGTTCTGCTACCGTACGTGTTCATAGACCATAAATAGCTTATCCTCGCCGTTTATTGCGAGCTGATACTCATGCAACCTGGTGCCAAGGCGTCTGCCTATTTCACCGACATATCTTGCATTTCGGTCTTGTGCTGTCGACGTTAGCTGGTCTTTGGGTCTCATAATCTGCTGCCTGATTGTTGATTCGTTCTTGTGAGCCACACCGATCCGGAATGGCTTCAGGATTCGTGAAGTCGCCTCGGATGCGTTCTTCACATAAAGGATAGCGAGCCAAAACTTGGGGCCTTCTCCTTTCGACTGGTCAGGGTGGGACTTCTTAAAACACTTGCGTATGAAGGACTTTGGACCGTTGGCTTCAAAGAGGGCATGCAAGTATTTAACCTCCTACTTCTTTTCACTGTCGTCGCTGCAGTGTGTCTAGACGCGTTGGAAGAGGGTCCTAACACAACTGCGTTTGTGTCCAACAGGGTGGTTGTTTATGAAGTGGAGGATGCGCATGGTGTTGGTTGCCTTACAATAAACTGTCTTCCAGCTTCGTCAGCTGTACGTCGAGGGAGGGTAATTGGTTGTTGTCCTCTTCTTCCATAGTGAACTGGATGTCAGGAAAGATGGAATTTAACAGTGCCTTGAACTCCTGTTCGTTGTTCCTTCTGATGACGACGAACGTTTCGTCGACGTTTCTGACCCAAAACTTCGGGGGAGAGGAGCTGAAGACCACCCGCTCGAGCCTTTGCAAAACAGCTTAAGCAATAAGGCCAGAAAGAGGCGAGCCCATCGGTGTCCCCTTATTTTGTTCGTAAACTTGGCCATTGAACGTGAAGAATGCCTTCAGACACAGCCCCAAGAGCTCGATTATATCCACTCGCTTGAGTTTTTGGTTGGTTTCATCGTATTTCTTTTGGAGAAGACCGTCAATCGTGTCAATTGCCAGAATGGGTGGAATAGATGTAAACAAGGCGATCACTTCAATCGACACCATCATCACGTCTGCTTTCACTTCTGAGTGTTGGACGCGGGTCAACAATTCCTTGGCAGACTTCACCATCCACTCTGAATCCTTGGTACCCTAATAGCAAAACAGGCTCGTTCCGAGCTCGGTAATTCGAAAAATTGAGCTTGAATCGAGCTCGGTTTTGCCGCTCGATAAAAAAGAGTTCCGAGCGAGCTCGCGTTATCGCGCTTGTAGCTCCAAAAATCGAATTTTATTTTTGGGGTTTCTTCCTTTCCTGCGAAAACCCCCATTTTTTTTCAAAACGAAGTGACATTACTTTTTTGAGGACTGTGTGTTTAGTTATATAAATATTGATATAAAAAGCGGGCTTAAAAATATTATGGTGCAAAAAATAAAGGTTTCTTTGTCCGTTTTTTTCAGAATTCCTGTCTACCCGAACGCAGTTCTGTGGAGTTCATGGACGGTGCTGGTATCCCGTACGGCCCTGGCGCTTCATTGTCCTCAGTATTGCGTCGTATGTCTGAAAGGAGGAAATTGGGAAATTAACACGTATTTAGGGAAACGTAACATAACAGCACGTGACAAATTTAAGTGTATAAGGTGACTCACTAATACGGCTTTAGAACAGCACCTGTATACCATAGGAACTGGCGCATCTCAGTTCCCTTCCGTGTTTCCTACTCACTAAGTGACCTAGCTTGCTGGGAACACTCCCATGGTGAACATGGACCTAAGGCTAACAACCTATCATTTACTTTGGTTACTTCATCTCGTGATAACTTATACGGCGTACCTTGTGGGCTCTTAAGTCACAGTTTTAGTAGTTGGCGCATAGCACCTAGGGAAACTAGGTAAAGGGGATCTAATGGAAAACACGTTACCATCCCCACATTGCAGGCCAGAAGGGGTGACTTGCCAGCACGATGACAGTCGTCCCCTTTGCTGTAAAAATCATCATCGCTCTTTCTACGCTGGGTAATCTCCCCATAAACAACCTAAGTGTCATGCTCACCTTCGACGAAACACCACTCACAACCATAATACGCATTCCCATTCCTAATTTGTTGAATAAAAGCCCTTGCGGGAGCATCGCAAACGACAGCCCTCACTCTAAACTCAAGCGTTCTTTGCAGACTTTCCACATGAAGGCAATACCTAGATAACCATAACAGTTACTTTACTAAAGGCTTACAGTAGGCCTGGACATCTGAAGGTTTGCTTTTGCCGGATAAATTCCTATAACAAACACTTCCCTTATGAAGGGCTCCATTGTCGTGTGCGAGCCACTTATGGAGTTGCAGGAGCCAGCGGTTTCGTATTTTGGCACAACCTGGGGTGTCGAGCAGACTGTAGGGGTAGACGGTTCGTCAGTCCCGATTTTTGACTTTTGACCTTCCTAGGTGTATCGGATACAAGCTCAATCAAACAAAAGATAAGTCAGAGATGCGACAAAAACGTATAATAGCGGAAATGAAAAGGGTGGAACACGCCACAAACGGAACAAGGGGCCAAAGGAAGGCACTAAGATTGAAACACTGTTCAGGGTAGGTGAAAAATGGTGAAAAGGGGGAAAGAACCAACAATATCATGAAGACTCGTCAGTTGGCGTCACCTACATAGGCTTCGTTTTCTGTTCCAATAGGTCGCCCTCGTCCACAACTGCAAAAAGGGAAAGAATTACAGGGAGTACCACACACCCTAGCTCACTCTTTAAAAACCGTGGCAAAACTCACTCTACCTCTGCTTAAGACAGTTAAAACAACTGGGTATTCTCTCCTCTCCTACACCATAATGTGGCCAATTCTTGGCCACAAGTCACACTTATTTACCGATATACGGGCAATCCATCAATAGCTAAATATATTACTATCTCATTTCCTACAATAGGCACGGAATATTGACTTATTTGCTTGGTTAATTTTTTAACAAGTCCCATTTGGATATACTCACCGCTGCGCATTGCCGTAACCTTTGTCCGAGTGCTTTTCCTGCCCAGAAGCCTACGTCCATCACCTGGTACGTTGGGGGCCACACGTGTCAAAATTTTGAGAAGTTTCGTCAGATGTTCAATCGGGGTGTTGCAGTCTATTGCCTTAGACCGCAAAGCACTTTTTAGAGTCACCTCCTGCTCCATCGCTGGGTAACCAGTAACGTGGCTTGTTGAGGATTCTGTTACTTCTTCCGCTGACGAATAGCTCCAGTTACTACGATCGTCCAACGAAGTTCGCCTACAGTCAGATCCGTCATATGAAGAAAATGTCAGATGAAAGAAGAGTCAAGAGAGTTTGAAATCTAATCATTCCCTTTGCTTCTTACTCAATTTTACGTAAATCTTTAACATATGCGCGCAAAGCACGTCTTCTTAAAGTTCGTTTTGATGTTGGTTTCCAAACGCTGAAGAAAACAGCAAAAAACAACAGATTACCGGAATTGCAGTCACAGTAACGAGAGCACGATGCGGGTGTTATCAGCAGAATTTGCCACGTCACAATGGCGCCATTGTGACACCCGCATGCTCCGCGGGCGGCGGAAAGGCGTCCGCAGCTCTCAGAACATGCGAAAAAATCGATAAGCCAATCACCTACAATAACGTCATTATCCCAGCCAATGACAACCAAGCACGCGTGAAGTGCATGTTTATGTGATACGCTTACGTGCGCAATGCTATTAGAGTAAGGAAGCACAGCTGCTGGAACAGCTACTTTGACAAACCAAAAGTTGGAGTGCCACGTACAATGAGGCTTATGGGCACCCCTGGCTCGTGCACCTTTGGTAGGCCATAGAAACGTGCCATTGGTGCATCCGTTGCCTTTGCAGTCAGCGCTTCCTTTCTTGTCAGGGCTCCTATCTTCCTTAACTTGTCGATCGTCTTATTCCTGGCGTTTTTGAGTTTATTGAACTCGCTGTCAGTCGATGGCACATATAAATCCTCGTCCATCAACATATTTTTTTACCTTCGCCCAGTAGTCAACCTTTTCGATGACGACAGTTGAGCACCCCTTGTCGGTGGGCAGGGTGACGATATCTTTCATCCTCTGCACGTTCATAAGTTCACGAGCTTCTGTCTCGAAAGTCGTCATCTGACTTTTGTGCTGGAGGAGTAAAGATGACACCTGTTGCCACATGGAGTTTTTGCACTCCTCGTCTGCCTTGCATTTCTGTACCGCTGATTCGGATGCAATAAAGTCTTCTGTTCGAGCACCTCTTGCACTGAATTTTGCGTCATAGGAAAGAGCCGCTAACTGTAGCTGGGAAAGAAGATGTGAGGAAAAGTTGTGAACCAGGTCTGCGTCCGTGGGTTGCTTTGTGGACATATTTTGTTAAACTTTTCAATGAGGTTGGCGTTGCGCAGGTTCCGGCGATACTGAACACTGCCGAGGATGGCCGCTGCCAACAACCAATTACCCTTCATCGACGTACAGCTGACGAAGCTGGAAGACGGTTTATGGTAAGGCAACCAACACCATGCGCATCCTCCACTTCATAAACAACCACCCTGTTGGACACAAACGCAGTTGTGTTAGGACCCTCTTCCAACGCGTCTAGACACACTGCAGCGACGACAGTGAAAAGAAGTAGGAGGTTAAATACTTGCATGCCCTCTTTGAAGCCAACGGTCCAAAGTCCTTCATACGCAAGTGTTTTAAGAAGCCCCACCCTGACCAGTCGAAAGGAGAAGGCCCCAAGTTTTGGCTCGCTATCCTTTATGTGAAGAACGCATCCGAGGCGACTTCACGAATCCTGAAGCCATTTCTGATCGGTGTGGCTCACAAGAACGAATCAACCATCAGGCAGCAGATTATGAGACCCAAAGACCAGCTACCGTCGACAGAACAGTTAGTCGTGGTCTACAGCATAACATGTCAAGACCGCAATGCAAGATATGTCGGTGAAAGAGGCTGACGCCTTAGCACCAGGTTGCATGTGTATCAGCTCGCAATAAACGGCGAGGATAAGCTATTTATGTTCTATGAACACGTACGGCAGAAGAACCACACTTTAGCCTTCGACAATGCAAGGGCAGTAGACAGAGCTAATGACAAGATGGCTAGAATTCTGCTGGAAAGTTGGTCTTCGACTGGCACGCTTAACAGAGTCATAGACGTTCATCCTGAATGCCAGGCGGTACGCAAACGGCTCAAGGCAGTTCGAACAAGGCCAACGGGACGGCGACGAAGACAGAAGCGTGTAGTAGAACTGAGATCCGGGGAAGATAGAAGAGGGGTCGGTCAGGGACCAGGTGACCAGTGTGGAACGCTACCTCACCGCTACTGCGCACACGAGGTTGACATGAACTCATGTGGGCAGCAACAAGTGCTAAGTCCTTCGGTGGACGAAGGACAGGCCAGTAAGCGCACTGAGTTGCCAAAAATTACGACAGCCGCAAAGGGGACAAAGGTCACACGAGCCCCGCCCCCAGTGGTCCATCTTACGGACAGTCAGCAGCAAACAAACAAGTCAAAGTTCGTGCGATGAGCACAAATATAAAAAGAGGCATGTAGCGAGGCTGAAACTGTCCCGACAAACAGGAAAAACCACCATCACTTTACTCTGACGATGCATACAAGCGAGTATCCGAAACGTCAGTCCAATATAACTCGGTCCATACACTTGATCGTTCTTCTTCGTCTTCTTTGGGGATGATCAAAACGATAAGATATCTGGACATTACGTATTGGCACATATTAATGTTATTTGTATTCATATATAGCCACATCTGATTTCTCGTTTCTGTTCCCCTAGAAACATTTTCCGGAAGAGGTGTCTGCAGCCTGGGATGAAATAATGCTCCAGCTTTACAATACCGTGAATATTCATCACAAATTAGAAGGGCGATTTCTGTACGAAAAGCCTGCAAAACTATAAGTGTATACAATAAGTGTTCTACGCTTGTATTATGCTGTAGCACCAGTGTTATCTGATTGGGTGATATGAAACAGGTTGTCACTAAGTACAGACGCCATATTGTGGCTAACTTTTGCAAAAGGAATAGCAAAACAGGTTGACTAGCAAATCTTTTATTTTTAGCTTACTTATATTGTCATTTTAATATTGAAAAACGCAATCATCTTACATCCTAATGCTCCCAGCTTCTCAAATTGCATCAAGGGTGTTCCGTGGGTGCTTAGACGTCCAGATCCAGGCCTTCAAATCATTACCAGAGTCTTCTGAACCAGCTGAAGAAGTTAACGCCTCCACTGTGTTGCGTGGAGCAAGATTAGTACCTAGAAGTTTAAAAAAATCTGATAATTTCCTTTTTAATAAGGTTTCCAGAAATAATGTTGGACCATGGACCATGCGCAGATTAATCCGATTAATTTCGCCTCTAGGCTGGATGTATTTATAACGCCGATATCACCATAACTTGAAGAGTAACCAGAACTCACGTTTTGACAATAAAATTGTAAATGTATTCGGCAGTTCTGTAGGCTTTTACCTCAGTAAATAGCAGTGGGAAATGTCTGATTCGACAAGCCTTCAAGGTGGTTACAACTCTGTGGAAAGGAATTCCCTTTTATGTTTGCTTCTCTCTAGGTGATTTCGTCAAGGGCTTCTGACCTGCACAATTTTAGAGCTGGCAGAGGATAAATGTTTTCTATAAGCATATGCTACCTAAACTGAGAACATAGCGTAGCTTTTTAATCCTCAATACACTAAAAGTTAGGACCATCGGAGGAACTATTCGTCGGGATACCTAACAAATTATATGCTTACAAAAATCGATGTGTTATACTGCATAATATGTAGCAATAATAAAATCTTGAACAAAAAAGTGCGGATACGTAGACAATCCAGTCTTTACTACTTATAAGTGCTAACACCAAGGATGGGCTACCAGTTGCGATGGAATCGTAGCTTAATTTTTTGCACCAGTAGTTCAAGTAGTGCCCCCTTGGTCCTAAAATGTTGACCTTAGGAAACTGTGGTTACAAGGGTTTTTGTGGTGGTGAATTAGGATATCCAGTGGAGTATACTTTAATAACTGCTAAATTCGTTTTATTGCATTGCATTTGGAAATGTTATTTAGTTACATTTGTAGACTTTCCTTATCTGTATAATCGTCTAACGTATTGTGGAAAATCCCGATTATCAAAATGCAGTTCCCTTGAGATTTCTGAAAGTATAGAAATGGTGGTTAGGAAGCGTCTATGTCAACTTATCGTTCTGTGGTTAGATTAGTATAGTCCGCGGCGCTAAGCGCCGTGCACACCTTCAATTTACACGCGGGGAAACTTACTCTTAGCAGCCGCGGGAAACAAATTCAATTACATTTTCCTAATTCAAACTGACAACTACAAACTTCCTTCACTGTCTACCTTATCTGCCCCCCCCATGACCCCTACAACCCTTGTTTACGTGGAAGATGCTGGTATTAAGGGTATCTAAGGTGCACTACCTTTGCCCCGATTAATTCCGGCTTATAACAAAAGCACGAACCTAAGGTCAAACTAGCAGATGTTTAAAGCTCACTCTCTGCGGCATAGATATGAGCATAACAGAGAAGTCAAGGTAAAAAAGAACGTAAATGAAGAACTTTCGTCCGTCGATTCACGCCACGGCAAAGCAAGAATCGACGGACGAAAGTTCTTCTTTACCAACAGAGTAGTTTCAGCGTGAAACGCCTTTCCTGAAGAGTTTGTCCTCTCTACTTGTGTGAATTCATTTGAGAGTATACTGGACATGCATCAAGCACAAATGCAAATAATGTTAAAACTACTGCATCACATCACAATGAACTGCACCGTTTATCACACTGTTTCAAAATATACTACTCGTGATTTGCAAGTAGTCATATTTTTATTTGTCATATTATGCTAAGATTTGACTCAGGTGTCTTCCCGGATCATGTAATTGTCGTAAATTTTAAATTTTTACTTGCATCCATTTATTCCCTATTATCTTGTTACCAACAGGGAGTTCAAAGGCATTCGCCTATCTTTCCCTCAATAAACTGATACTGATGCTGAGTCCTTACCATATAGAGCAAAAACAGTGTCCTGCGGGGTGATGAGAGCGAAGTAGGCACGAGGCTGTTGCCTCCCAGTCATTCAGCACAGTTCACTGACCGAGTGAGATACTGGCGTCTGGTGGTGTAAACAGCTCCACACTGTTCAAGGTTTTCTCACCAGAACTCAATCCACCGGCAACAGTGATTTTGCCCCGAAAAGCAGTGGATGCGTGTGCCGAGCGTGCAGTTCGCATGGGAGCTGCTGTCCGCCAAAAGTCAGTGGTGCGCGCTGAGGTCACTGTCTCCTCCAAGTCTGCTTCCAGTTGGCAGAACTCCACTGAAGCAAGCCACCGAGAGGAGTCCCTCCAACCGCCAAAAACAAAGACGCGACTTTCGTTGGGCAGACAGGCAGCGGCCGGTCCGAATCTCTCCTCTCGCAGATTGGGCAGGTTACACCATCAGTTTAGGCGAGGGAAATAGCGATTGAAAAGAGGCTTCTTTTTAGCAGTAAAGTAGTAATGAACGTGCGCCACCCGTCTGTACTCGCCTATCCTGACTGGCGTCGTAGAGTTCACAGGAGGCAAAGTAGCCCTCTTCTCCCTCTCCCCCAAAAACGCCGAGCAGACTGTGATCGCTGTCCTCTTTCCTGGATGCGGCTGCGTGTACCCGGCGTGCAATGGCGAGGGGCGCCCGCCTTCGCCAACGTCCTTCTCTCACTAGAAACTCTGTAACCTCCCCTGACCAGATATCCACTAGCATCTCTCCTCCAACCATAAAAGTAAGCTCTTCTTCTGGGGGAGGAGCGAGAGCGGGAGAGAAAGAGGTCTCACAACAAATAAAAACGCTGTTTCACAAAAATACTTAAAACTGAAGAAAGAGGAGCGTTCAACAGAAAAGGTTTATTATAAGTCTGAAGTTTCCGGTAGTTGTCTTTTGCACCCATCTTCAGAGAATGGACAGTCTGGCTGATAGGTCTCGTCTTTTAGCCGCTCCTTCTAACGCGTACATATACTACCAATAATCGCTGAGACACTGCGTGCATCTCGCGCCTCGCCTTTGGCCTCCTCGGTTACCCTGTCTGTCGCCTTGCACACGTTAGCCGCGGTGCTGGTTGACGGCCCCAGTTGTTCCATGACGTGTCTGTCCCCGGATAAGGAGGTTTGTAAAACCAACACACCATCACACTCGACATGGTGACAGACAGGGTAAACGAAGTGGCCGAAGGTGAGTCCTGAGAGACACACAGTGACTCATTCAGGATCGGTAGAACATGCACACGGAAGAAAGAGGTGCATAAAGAGGAAGACCTTGACACAGAGCTTCCATTATCTGAAGGTGGATAGACGAGACAACTACCCGAAACGTCTAGTTTATAATAAACCTCTCTCGATGAATGCTCCTCCCTCTTTTCGGTTACCACCTGGGAATCAAATTTTTAGCATAATTAAAGCTGCCAAAAAAGGTGGATCAAAAGGGTGGAAAAATTAATCTTCTCCTGTTGGTTGGTAGCCCATGTTGGATCAGGGGTTCCCGCCGGAGTCCAAACTGGGTGCAGTTGGGAGGCAGAGAAAAGCCGCAACCTCGGCCGGCTTCAGCCAAAAGTCCTCGGGGGTGAGTTGGGTGCCTGGCCGGGAACTGCAGACGAAGAGGTGACGGCAGTCATGCAGCGAGACTCCGCAGTCGGGACAGCAGTCGGGTAGAGAAGGGTCCAGCCGGTGTTGGTACTGACGAAAGAGCATGCAGTGGCCGCTGCGAAGCTGCGCCAGGATACAACGAGTCACACGTTCCAATTTGGCAATCGGAGGTGGATAGCCACCCAGGAGGACCGGGGAATGGTAGCTGGATATTTCGTCCACAACCGCTCTCTGGTGAAGGTGCTGGTTTCCTGTCCTGATGGTGGAGCTATCAACGGGTAGTTCTCAGAGAAACGAGGCGACAGCTGCCTTGTGGAGAGCTCGGATAGACGTCCGAACGTTACGGCTAGGCTCGGGAGTGTTGCAACGATGGTGGTTCTGATGGCCAGGTTGTGAACAGGTCCACCAGAACTGCTGGCCGAGGAGTTTGTCGTGTGCGGCGACCGGCAGGACAGAAACCTCCGCATGAAGGTGATCGATGGTCGGAATTTTAAAGCAGCCCGTGATAGTGCGGAGGGCACCATTCTGTGCTGACTGAAGGCGGCGGAGGCTGGAGGAGCTGATTGTGGGAGACCAGATGAATGCCGCATATGTAAGATGCCGCTTGGCCATTGCATTGAATGTGGTCGTCAGCAGTTCTTTTGCGCAGCCCCAGGAAGTGCCCGTGAGAGCCTTGAGGACCTTATTGCACCTGCTCACTTTGCTTGCGTCATCCCTCGCATGGTCTGCGAACGTGAAAAGCGGATTTAAACGGACGCCGAGGAGCTAGGGCTTTCGGACCAGCGGTAAAGCCTCACCGTTGATATCCGGGTGAAGATTGGACTCCTTCGGATTCAGCGTGAAAACAGTGACCGATGACTTGGCAGCCGAGATCGACATCTCGCACTGAGTGAGTTAGTCCACAATGTTAGGCGTGAATTCCGAGAGGACCTGTGCAGCCTGATAAATGTTATGGTGCTGGCAGAAGATGGTGACATCATCCGCGTATGATACCACTTTGGCGGGTGCCAGAGGGAGTGGGAGTTCCCGCATGTAAATGTTGAACAGCGTCGGACTGAGCACAGAGCCTTGAGGAACACTGCAGGTCTGCTTATGGGGCTTGAAGAGAGTGCCGCAGAAAAGGACAGGATCGTGGCGGCCACGGATTTAAGCCGCAAACCATCGGACCAGGCCAGTCAGGACATTCAGTGAGACAAAGTCCTGCAGGAGTTGATCGTGGCGGACGCAATCAAAGGCTCGTGAATGGTCAATTGAGACTGTCACGGTCCGCAAAGCGGGCTTCTGTTGATTGAAGCCCTCGAGGAAGGCGTCGCTGAGCTCGAAAAGAGCCGTTGTTGTGCCACGACCCGACCTGAAACCATGTAAGTGGTTGAACAGATCTGCTGCAGACGTCATAATTGGAAGGAGAAGTCGTTCCAAAATTTTCGCCAGTTGACTAAGGAGAGCGATTGGGCGATAGGACGTCGCTTAACTGGGGTCTTTGCCAGCTTTGACCAGAAGAATGATGGTGGACTGGCGCCAACAATCGGGGATGATTGAACTGGCCAGCAAAAGATTGAAAATGGCTGCCAGGTAGGCAGCAACCTTGGGGCCGATATGGCGTAAATGGATAGGAGCCAAGCCATCCGGTCCTAAGGCTTTCGAGACTTTCCTTTTCCTGAAGGCGGTGAGGATAGCATCGGCCGAGAAGGAAATGTCCGGAGGCGGTGCCTTATGGAGGAGACGAAGAAGGGGGCGCTGGATTTTGGGACTGGCAGCCGAGCGGGGCGAGAACAGCTTGTTCATCTTCGCGGCGATCGTACCATTTTTGGAGATGAACTTGTCATCCCTGAAGCAAATAGACTGGTTGGGTGTGTCAGCCCGGCGCTTGGTCAAATTGCATAGAAGTTTCCAGGTAACAGCTGCGTTGCCGCGGAACTTAAAACCTGCAACGTTTTCACGCAAACGTTCCCGTTTGTCATCATTGTCGGTCTTGGTTATCAAGCCGTTGAGTTCGCCAACATGCGGGTCAGTTGCGTCTCGCGCTCGGATCTCGTCTCGCTCTCGTTCCAGTCGGTAGACTTCGCTTGGGTAGTTTGGGCGGAGAATGGGGATGCGACCGTTCGGTTTATGGTTGCCTGCTGCTGCCAGAAGCAGGTGACCAACGGCCTGCTCCACCTTGTGGACACAGGTGGGGGGTGGTAGCTGATCGGCTCCCACTTCGCATTCCGCGGTGAATGCTGCCCAGTCAGCTCTCTTGAAGTGGATAAAATGCCTGTTTGGAGCCTTAATAGGGTCGGCAGTGGTGGCCAATTCCAGCACTATAGGGATGTGATTGCTCCCTAGGCTGATTTCCATGCTCCAGTTGGTGGAGGCTACCAGACTGGCAAGGGAGACATCGAGAGAGCTGTGGGCACCGTTGGGTGGGAGCCGCGTTGGGCTGTCCTCGTTGAGGACTGCGAAGGGAGCTTTCTCTACTTCATCCGCCAGGACTTCTCCCCGGGATCCGGCCGCCAAATTGGAGCACTACAAGTAGTGATGGGCGTTGAAGTCACCTAGTACTAAACTGTCACCAGAAGGTAAGTAGGGAGCGGTAGAGGCGGTGAAACCTGGAGGACAACTGGACGTTGAAGGGATGTACACGTTCACGACGGTTAGCGGCACCGGGCCAATGTTAAGCGAAATCGCTAGTATTTCCGTAGGATCGGCACTAAGCAGAGGTAGCTGTTAATGGGCAATGGATTTGTCCACCAGGAAGGCCAAGCCTCCACCTTTGTTTCGACCGCGGTCGCGTCGGACGATCGTGTGGTCGGCACAAGACGGGACCTTAGTGGAGTTTGACCACTATGTCTCATGGATAGCCGCCACAGCTATGCTGTGCGAACGCACGAAGGCCAGGAGCTAGTCAAACTTGGTAAGTAGGCCGTTGGCGTTGAACTGGGGGATCTTTAGACCAGGCGGTGCGTCAAGGTCGGGGACCAGAGGCTTTGAGTTCAGGACCGGGCGGGCTGGAGGCGTGGAGACCGGAGGGGGCACGGGACAGTTGGGACACGCGAAGGCGGGTGACCAATCGGCAGCTTTGGCGAAGCCACTGCAGCGGAGATGGCACCGACCATTGCAGGAGCCGCAACATACAGACCAGTCGCGGCGACCCAAACGGACTTGGCAGAACAAGCAGTATTAGAGAGGTCTAGAGTTGGCCTCAATTCCGGCGGGGAGGAGGAGGAGTCGGAGCAGCGTTGCCGGGAGGGGCTGCTCCGTGATCAAAAACACGGGTTGGGCTGAGGGGGGTTGATCCAACGTAGGGAGATGGGTGTAGCAGACATTGGCCGCCGGGAGGGCGGTTGGGAACGCGGTCGAAGAAGCGTCTGCTGTGGTTCCTCTTCTGCTATATGACTGCCTGGCAGCATCGACCAAATTCATGCCAAAAAGATTTGATCGTTAAGAATACTGGACATCAACAATGGACATTATGCCATGGCAGTTGTACTAACGCATGACCATTTCTTCCAAAACACGAAAACTAAATGGAAACGTTCAACTGGGTATTAAAGAAGGATGCAGGACGTGCAAATGTCAGGCAACTTACGGTCCAGGACCGTATAGGCGCCTGATTAACGTTCCTGCATAACAGCGACTCGTTCTTCCATCTGCAGATCTGCATCGAAACCCAAGACCGACAACCTATTTAGAGCAGAATCCTTTCCGAAAAGGAATAATCTATCAAGTGGGGTATTGACTGCTGGAGCTTTAAAATACATCTCAGCAAGTTGCTCATCAAGTTCTTTCTGATCTCTTGACCTCTTCTTATTTGCCATGCTGTCGCAGGAAGGTACCTCAGACGCTTGTCCTTCCCCTTTGGCGTGACATCACGCTGAAAGAAGAGAATGGTTTGTTCTTCTCTGCAGACCTCATGAGCCAGTGTTCAACCTGAAGCATTAGCTGGTTTTTATGAGAATGTAATGACTTGGTTGGGGATGGCCTATATTTACGCGCATTTAAGTCACTTTATTAAGAGAAAAAGGCTTTCGCCCTTGAGCTCCCTATTCATAGCCAAAAATCGCATAATAGGTCCACCGTAACAAAAGAACATAATACAAATGTAGGCTTCACATCAACGATAAGTGTAAGCCAGTTGCAACGTGCTGCTACTGACACTTTGTTCATTATATCTGCCACATTTTCTCAGCAAATGAATATCAAGTTTGTGTTTAATAATGTCAACAGTAGCTGAGAGGATCACATCTTCCGGGAGTTTGTTCCACGCTCCAATGACCCTCTGAGAGAAGGCGTTCCGTCGAACATCGATACGGGCCGGTTCCCTCTGTAGTTTAAAAGGATGACCTCGTAGATGGTCAGTCCGAGCCAATTAGAAGAAATCATCAAATTCTAGGGCGCAGTCTCAGCCTCTAACAATACGGTAGGTTTGTATGTGGTCCCCGCGGAGTTGCCTATAATTGAGAGGGAAAAGATCAAGTTCGTTCAGTCTGTCTTCATAAGGCAAATGACCAAGATTCTTGACCATATTCGCAGCCCTCGCCTGCACTCGTTCCAGGTGCAGGTAATCCATCTTTAACCACGGACGCCAGGCCTGTACAGCATACTCCAAGTGGGACCGAACAAACGCTCCGGAGGTTTTCCTGAAGAGCTCCTTTTAAATGTTGATGAATCCCCGCCTAATCGCAAACAGCACCTGTGTCGCACGTTTAGCTGTCTTTACACACTGAATAGATGGTTTAAGTGAGGAATTTATTAGAACGCCGAGGTCCTTTTGTTCGTTCACATTTGAAATCGGGTGCCCATCGAGGAGGTATTGGAAGGAATCGTTCTCCTCATCAGTCCTTCTAGTATGGAGTCTTAAAACCACACACTTACTAATGTTGAAGTTTGAGAGCCAACGAGCAGACCAGCATCTAAGTCGATTGAGACTCTCTTGAAGCGCTTTCCTATCGGCGTCAGACCTGATGGCTCTCCAGAGTCTGACGTCGTCGGCAAACATGAAAGCGCTGCAACTCAGGTCGTTGACACAGTCGTTGATATAGATAAGGAAGAGCAGTGGCCCTAAGACAGAGCCTTGGGGGACGCCACTCAGCACAGATGTACGGTTTGACTTTGAGTCACCGATGCACACAGTTTGCGATCGCCCTGTGAGAAAATATGTGATTTATGCCAGCAGGTTTCCCTTATGCCAACTTTTGACAATTTATACATTAGGCGCTTATGTGAGACGCTGTCGAATGCCTTCTTGAAGTCCGTATAGATGACGTCAACCTTGCCATCTTCATCCTGTGCGCGATTCCACTGCTCAGTGGAGAGTAGAAGGCTGGAAAGGCAAGAATGGTTCTTTCTGAAGTCGTGTTGGAGCCCTGACAGTAGGTTGTTCTCCTCCAAGAACTTCATTGTCGTCTTCTTTATGATCGTTTCCATCATCTTACAGCAAATGCAAGTTAGTCTGACGGGCCCGTAATTGTTGACCTTCGTGCGGGTTCCGCCCTTGTATATCTGGTAAATATTTGCCATTTTCCATTCGGATGGCAGTTTTCCTAGTTTAAATGAAGAACGAAAGATATGTGCTAGGGGCTCTGAGTGTTCGCTTGTCAATTCTTTCAAGAACTTGGCTGGTATATTGTCTGGATCGGATGAATTTGCTTCTTTGAGGCTCTGCAGCTCCCTCTCCACTACAGATGTTGGAAATAGTAGAGAATGAATGCAGGACCGGCGTTTAAAACAGCACTGTTGGCATTATCAAAATGAAGCTCATTTTCCCTAGTGAAAACCGAGGCAAAGAACCGGCTACAGTACTCGGCTTTCTCGTCATCCTCAACGACTTCTCCGCCATCATCATTCTTAAGTACTGCGACAGGATCCTTGTTTTTTAATCTACTGTTAATATAGCGGAATATAATTTTGGGCTTTTCTTCGGCCTGTTGGAGGATTCTTGATTCATAGTTTTTCCTGGCCTGGCAAATTGATTTTTTTACTGCATTCCTTTGGCGTTGGAATTCCTCGAGGTGTACTGGCAACCCAGTTTTCCTGAATAATTTCCATTTCATATTTTTCTTCTTCAGTTGCCTGTTAAGGTCTCTCGTCAACCAGGCAGGACGACTAGTCGGCTTGTGTACCTTCACCAGACAAAAGCGCTTAATCAGATCTAATGCAACCCTCTTGAGTGATCTCCAATCCTCCTCCGGATCCCTCTTGAGCAGGCAGTCCCAATTCACGGACGATAGTGCATTTT
This sequence comes from Ligula intestinalis, assembly GCA_036362985.1. NCBI lineage: Eukaryota > Metazoa > Platyhelminthes > Cestoda > Diphyllobothriidea > Diphyllobothriidae > Ligula > Ligula intestinalis. Next base: position 22,563,447 of record JAYGXS010000009.1, on the reverse strand, counting down.
TCATTGAATTGAGATCTGCCTTCCATATGTTTGGCTGGTCCTCCATTTTCCTCCGCCGTTGAGTATGGAGTGAGTAATCCCACATTAGCGTCGTATGGTCACCCTTACCGAGCGGAGCACTTGAATGCACTTCATCTATATAGGATGAATCTTTCGTGAAAATGACATCCAAACAAGTAGCCCGCTGGTTTTCTCGAAATCTGGTTATGCCCTTAACGTTCTGAACTAGAGGTAGGTCAAGCGTGCGATCTATTAATTTGGAACCAAAGGAAATTGACGCCGCCTCCACTGTCAGGTTGTTCCATTCAATCGCAGGGGCGTTGAAGACACCAACAATGAGAACTTCCTGGTCGCTAGCAGCTTCTTTCACCAGACTAAGGAGTGAGTCGTCAGCTCCACTCAAAATGTTTAGTGGCCGGTATACGGCCAGGAATTCAAGGTTCTGTGAATTCGCCTTCTTGATCTTTAACCAGACGGACTCATACGCCAGGGTTAGAGTGTGTTCTCTTTCTACAACAGAGATTTCAGTTCTGACATACGCGACAACCCCACCTCCTTGTCGGTTTTGGTGGTCTTTGCGGAAAAGCTGGTATGCTGGAATCGAAATCTCCGAATCTGCGATTTCTGTTTTAGCCATGTTTCCGTTATGGCAACTACATCAGGTTTCCACTCCAAAAGTACTACTTTGAAATCATCAATTTTTGAGGGAAGACTTTGGGCATTAATGTAAAGAAAGCTCAATTTAGACTTAGTCACCACTTTATGCAGGCGGTTGCCTCTTGCGTGAGATTGCATGTAGGGAGCGGTCGGTGCTGATGGACCTTTAGGAAATTGACGATCTCCCTGTTCAGAATTCGAAAATTGCTCTCGCCGAGTTCGCATCTCCTGTGGAGTTCTACTGTTAGCAATCTCCATTTCTCCCGCTCTGCCGGTGAAAAATCCCGCTGAAAAAATCCGTCAGGTGTGAGTATCTACGTATTGGTTTCCTGCTTAGCAATAGTAAGACCTCGGCCTCACTCTTCAGAACAACCTTTAACGGTCTTGGTTGGCGTTGTTCATCTTTTTTATTCTGTTATACAGCCCATTCGGAATGCCTTTAGAACTTCGACTTTCTCCTCACCCTTTAGGAGGAATTTCAGATATTCTTTAAATAACTTTCTGTCCTCTTTTAATCTTGATTTCGGGGGATCGGAAGTACCTTCTGTCATGCCTTTTATGACTATGCAGTTTATACGAGTGGTAATCACCTTCCGACTGTCGTCCCCTTCTGCTTCTCTAGGGTTTGTTAGGACAGATTCGCTTCCAGGTTTAGCACTCCTGTTCGTTTTGGCCTGCGAAGTTGCCCTTTTTGTTTGGCTCGTGCTCAAGCTCAGCCAACTTATATTAGCATTTGGGCTTAGTCGGCCTTTTTGGGAGCCCGAGAGCGCTTCTTCGTTCTCTGAGAAGCCAGTGTGTTGACCGTTTCCCCTGTCCGTGGCAGACTACCAACTCCGTCAAGCACCATGGCTGCCGGATCATTTCAGCTCCTCCATGTCCACTCTAAGACTATTAATCACCTTCTCAAGGTTCGTAAATTCGTTCAAAATGGTAAAATATGATACGGAGGCTTCATCTTCATGAGTATCATCCCTTAAACTTTTACGACTTTTAGTTCGCTTGGCAGGAGGAGATTTCAAAAACTTCTAGATCGAGTTTTTGTAGTTAGTAAAGAAATTTAGACACTGTCAGCGTATACCGTGATGGTAAAGAGAGGTAGGCACTCGACTTATACGCGAGAGGTCTGTGGCTCGAATCCGAGCGGTGGCGTGTCTCTTTTTCCTTGTTGCGATGATGTCGGGATTTCGAACATTCCTTCCCGTCTTCCAAAGCTGTATCGCACATAGTTTCAATTGCTTCTGCCGCCATCTTTTCACAACAGACCGTAAATGAATCAACTAGAAAAGTCGATTGATTTTGACTGTTAATAACCGATTTGGATTACTGCCATCCTGTGTCTTCGTGGTGGAGTTGATTAGACGCTCAACTTGGTGTTCATAACTTGAGTCTACTGAACTCGAGAGACTTTTAGCCCTTTTAGCGGGGGGTGATTTCGTCGCATCAATCTTGCGACTTCTGCCCTCGAAATTACGACTACGGCTTTCAAGCAAAATTAAATTAGTGCCTACAGTCGACTCCGATGGTGTAGTGGCAAAGACTGGTATCGGCGACCTACAGGTTATAAGTTCCGGTCCCTCTTGCGCCGTAACCTTTACAACCTGATCTACACGTTTATTTTTGTCTCCCATAATAGATCAGACTGACGATAAACGATATTAAAGCTCTATGCAGTATGTATAAAGCGTTCAACTGTATGAAAATGGTTATTGAAACGACTCAGCCGTTTGTAGAGAGCTGGAATCCGGGAGAATTGTTGACAGAAGGCAGTGACGGAGATGATGCTAGTTTTGACTTATGTCCTGTCGTGTCTTCTGAGGCTGGAGTTATTGCGAAAGTGAATCCATTAGCTGACAACGAAAGTCCGCCAGAGGGCTAGGAGAACCGAAATCCCGAAAATAATATTTCCCACGGAGGACGAGAAACTTAAACCGCAATTTGAAGCATTTAGTATGAAGATCAGTTTATTGAAGGAAAGATAGGCGAACGCCTTTAAATTCCCTGTTAGTAACGAGATGAAAGGAAGCATATTAGGGTCTTAAAAGGCATTGCCTACTACCCTAAATATACTGAACTATATGGATTCAAAGGAAATTAAAAAAGTATATCAATTACATGCTGCAGGAAAGACACAGCAGTTGTGTATCCTAAATAGTAATAAACCATGACAACTCACTTATGACGAGTAGCGTGGTGTAATGTGGATTCGTTTGTCTTCCTCGTGAATGTGAAGTTATGTGTTTTGTGCATGCCAAGTTTGCTCTTGTATGAATTAACACATGTAAATAGGAAAACGTTTTCGGGATGGGCCTTTTATGCTATAGCTACTCTTCTGCTGAAGAAGAATTTTCGTTAATTGCTCCTTGTTTTGCCGGGGTGTAGTTTAGGGGGGGGACCGCGCAAAGGTGGTATACTAGCCTGGATAAAGAAACCATCGGGGACAAAGCAACAATCCAGGTTCTTCATATTACGGAAGGTGAGTATGAGGTTCCCTCGTAGTTGTCGGTAGAAAAGAGAAAATATGTCGAGGGTTAACAGTCTACTTTCACAGGCAAGTGTTTCCGATTTTTGCCGCTTGCCTCAGGACCTTCTCTAAGGCGGTAGCGTTTTTTACAGTCTGAGGTTTCCATGCGTGTATAGCCAATTCTAGGTGCAGCCGAACATAGCTCCCAAATATTTTGGGAAAGCTGTCATTCTCAAGCCCATCTCAAAGGCTCGTCTAATGAACTGTAATCTAGGTTTGGCCGACTTCGCCGCCTTCGTACAGTTTATCGTTGCATTGAGTGAAGAAGTAATCCACACACCCAAGCCTTCCTGGCTCTTAACTTGTTGCAGCGGTGTACCATTTAGACCTCCGGGCTGGATGCCCTACAACTGCCGATTTCAAGAAAGTTGCCTTCACTACCATTGAAAGGCATAAGCCAATGCTTGGACCAGTCCTCCAATCGGTTCAAGTTAATTTGCAGATGGTTTTCATCTGCTCTATTTTTGACAAATTTCCACAATTTATGTCGTCAACTAACAAGGGGACATCACAGTCTAGGTCTCTGACACAGTCGTTGATGTAAACAAGGAATGGTGTGGGACCTAAAACTGAGCTCTGTGGGACGCCACTCACCACAGGCACCCCAGAGGACTGTTGCCGACCGACTTTTACTCTTGGGGATTGTCATGTCAAAATTGTTGGATCCATAGAAGGAGGATCCCGCAAGCGCCTGCGGTGTGCAGTTTTTGCAGGTGTTGGTGCGGATGCTATCGAACGCCATTTTGAAGTCAATGTAGATGGCATGTACCATTTTGCCTTCTTCACATGCTTTGGTCCAGCAATCAAGTCAGTCAGCCAGTCAGTCAGTATATTTGAGGGAAAAATAGGCTTGCGCCTTTGAACTCCCTAAGTGAGAAGGTCCGGTTCATAAGACAGGACCAACTACTGCGAAAGCCGTGTAGGGCATCGGAAAAGAGTTGTTTCTGCTCAGGGAACCCTATCAATGCCTTATTAATGTTTTTTCCATGGTTTTGCAACAAATGGAGGTAAGACTTACCGGCTTGTAATTAGTTGCGGACGATCGGATTTCACACTTGAAAGGTGGAGTGCTCGTTGCTGACTTCCACTTCGAGCGTAGGCAGTCAGTAACACATGAAGCCTGGAATATTAGGGCTAAGGGTTTGGCCATTCCAGAAGCTAGCTCCTTCAACAGATTAGCCATGATTGCATCGGAGCCTGGGGAAGCCAATTCTTTTAAATTTATAAACTCAGTTCTAATTATGTCTTCGGTGATGAGGATTGTATCAATAAATGGAATCGAATCGTCTACATGAGTGCGGCATAAAAAACTTGATTCAGTCGTCAAGATGGATCGAAATAACTGAGAGAGATGGTCAGCCTCATCATTGTCCCCTGAGATTTCTGCACCTTCGACAGTTTGCAATAGGGGGATAGAATCCTTATTCCGCGTATTTGATGAGTATCCATCAGATGTTTGCGGATTGAAGAGTCGTCTGGCACCAGCGAACTGCCTTCATTATCGCCAGAATGTACAAACCCAGTCTCTGTTGATCGACCCCGTCATTGGGGCATACCCAACGAGAAATGGCTACAACAGAGTCCTCCTCAGAGTTAACCGGTAGACCATCCTTTCCCAGGAAGCTGAGCAGTTTCAGCTGGTAGGTGAACGAAGAGGTCACCGGGAATGATCCGTGTATAGTGCACTGCCATCAGATTGGTGCAAGTCTCCAGCAGAATTTCGAAAGCTCGTCTGAGTTAGACAGCAGGCTTTGTGCATTGGTGTACATGCACTTTAGATTCATTTCTCGGCTTCTTCGGGTAGGTTTTACGTTCGGACACAACCCTCCCCCTACTGGGTCGACTGCGTGGTTATCCGAAACGAGCCTGACCAGGGTGAGAAGAATGGACGCTGAATCGCTTCGTTGTTGTAAATAACTAAGTTTTTTCTCCCTTGCTGACCCGCTCTTTCAGTTCGGTAACAAGTTGACGACGTTTGTTCTGCTCTGCAGCGAGAAATCCTGCTGAAAAAATTTCCGGGTCAGAGTCTTTTAGGCTAAAACGCCTAGAGAGAATGAGCTTGGCTGCTGGTCATGACCACTTTCAGAGGTTTGGGACGCGTTTATCCAGTTTTGCTCTCTGTCCGTTTTCCAAGGCGGAAGGTCTTATCACACGCGACTGATACATTTGGTCCCAGCATTTTGTTCATGAGTGCACCGAAGAGCTGAATGTCTGCGGAATGCTGGTCCATGGGAGTGGCTGCGGTTGATTCAGTTAATCCCTGTATTACGAAGCTTGCTTCTCTATTGGCGACATTTTTCGTGCCTACGACACTGCCGCCCACTTTCTGGTTAAAAGCTCTTGTCCAGCTATTATGATGGTCATGTCTGCGACCGGAGTCTATGGTTGCAGTACTAGCCTCGCTTTCTATTGTGGACCACGGGCTCGAGCTGGCCGATGTTGTTGCTTCCCCGTCATGGACTTTGGCGCGATTTCTGTGCGGGTTTGCGGGGCCGGGCACTAAAACTTTGAGGACATTCACGCTAGAATCTCTTTTGTCGACAGCGAGCTTGTTCAAATCTGCCTCAACTGTGACAACTTTATCAATTGTGGGAGCCTTCCCTCTGAGTTCGGCACGCTCTTGTCTTTTTTGTGTTGGCCTTAACTTGAAGTATTGACACCTTTGTATCTATTTTGCTGGCAGGAAGATTTTCAAATTCACCTCATTTGCGTCCACTTGGTCAGTTGTCAGGACCTTTACTTCAAGCGATGGCTCACTTGTGTATGTTCTTGAGGAAGCCTGAACTTAAAGCGCTGGCATACTCTTATCGTTTTTGTCGACTATGAGGTTATTCAAATTTTCCTCGGCTGCGACTACCGGGCCAACTTTAAGTACTGGCACGCCATTGTCTTTCTGTGTGGTGGCCTTTGCTTCCAGTAATGATGCACTCGTATCTATTTTTTCGGCAGGGCGGTTTTTCACATTCGACTCAGTTTCGCCCAGTCCTTTCATTATACCAGAACGCAGCTGTCTCGTTGCAAATTTTGGGCCCTGAGAAACTTCTTGTTCCTCTTTAGTCTATATTCGTGCGCTTTTGTTGTTTTCGGCCTTTAATAAGAGTGAGATCGGTTCTGCGAATGGACGTTCCATACATTTTCTGGCAATTTTAACGATCCTGGGGCTAAAGCTTGCCTGACACTGTACACTGGCACGTTTGTGTATGCTTGTCCTCTGATCTGGACGTATCTGGACCTATAAGCTGTTGGCTGTTAGTAAGCGCCGTTAATGTGGATAAGAGCTGCGGATTGGAACTTGTTTCGTCGAGTGGCTTTAACTTGTCGAGTTTAAGAAATGCTGCAATTATTTCTGTTACTAAGGCCATAAGAGACTCCAGTCCTGTTACTTTTCGCCGAAGCTCGTTAAGTGATTATAACCCTCAGGGTATGTTTTGTTACCAGTGTTAATACACATAACTTTCGGCGGCCCTGGCAACTCGGTTGCGGTGGCTGAAATGTCCAGGCATTTGCCCCCTGAGTCGCGCGTCCGCAGATCGAGGCTAGTTCTATGAGCGACTCTTTTCTCATGCGCGACAGTTGGGTCGTAAATTTATACGTTTCCCATGGGTTGATTTCGGATTGTTACGTGCACAGGTAACAACAAAAATTAGGCTGGCCTACAGTTGTGTAGTATTTGTCTTGGACTCTAATATCCTGGCTACATGTTACAAAGTCGAACTATATATTTTCTATGCTAAGAGAAACTATTTCGTGTTGCAAAGAGCAGGAAAGACAACAAAAGGCAGGTTGGCCTAGTCTCAGGTAGTGCTTGTCTTCTATTCTGATATTCAAGCTGTGTTTTATAGAATCGAACAAGATAGTGTCTATGCTAGTAGAAACAATTTCGTGGTTGATTTGACCGCGTAACTACAAACGAGATAGGCTAATCTGTGATGATCTAATAATTATACAAAAACATTATATAAATTAATGACTCAACCTTTTTGCAGACGGTCCCCAGAAACCATGACGAGACTGATTTGGACTGGAAGGCTGTGGAGGCCAAACTAAAAGTTCCAGAAGGATGCTCGATTTGGAGAAATTTCCTGGTCGAATACTGAGAGAATCGAAGGAAATTGGACGGAGGATCGTGGAAAGCAATGCGTTTTGATCCAATTTTTGTCTGAAGATAACCTCTCTCAGTGTAAAATTAGGCTAAGCCTAGTCTGTAACGCCCCTGCGCCTTGCTGTCCTTTGGTAGCGTATCTTCTTCCTGATTATGGCCGGTACTGAGTCGTTCGTCTACGTCCGTTGTCTTCTGGCTGACTCTACACACTGCAATTCCACTAGAATGCTCGATCACAGGAACAGTCACTCATCTAGATGATAAGCCGAGGCCAAGTGTTAACACACATATTTATTACGAGTACAGTAGAACAATAACGATAATAATCTGTCATACAAGCGAACACGTAACCGAAGAAGACAATCGGGGGAAGGTGGAGCTGGAGACTACCACCGGGGAAGGGAAACACTCCATGGGACCCTCGCAGGAAGGGCAACTGTTATTCACAACGGTCTACTAGGGAGGGTGGGGCTAAAGACCACCACCAGGGAGGGGACAACCAATACACCACTTTACTTGCGAGGTCACACCACATACAACATCCTGGACTAGAATCAAAGTCTACGCGCCAACGTAATTAAAACAAGGATCAATCTCATTGTTCTCTGGATACTACAAGTCTCCGGTTTACGCAGAAATTCAAACCATGCGGGTTAAATTTCAGGCAATTTTACGCACTTGAACTCTCAAAATGATTTCAGAGGAATCTGACAAACGGGAATTTCTTTAAGCATGCAAAGATGGTATGAATTTGACTAAATGTGCAGCCGTAATCTTCCACTTTTTTGAACAGCCAGCCTATCCATGTTTGACATTCAATCTATGTTTACTCCACTCAACAGCCGGGATATAATTACCATAGAAAATATTTTTGCAATTGTCAATGGAAATAAACACTAAGCACGTAAGGATCTTTTCGTGTATTGAAAACGGAAATTTGTAGTAAGTACCCACATTGCGAAAAAACCTTTAGTGAAAAGGTCCTGTCCAACGCATTAGACCTTTGCGAGATGTGGGCAACGACGTCCGGAGTGAAGATCTCGAGTTCAGTTAAGCACCAATCGAGTTTCCCTGTGTCAGTTGTGGTAGAGAGTAGTCAATATCACGTAAAGTAACTTTCACCAGTCTGGTTTAACTGTGGAACTGAATTCGAGTGGTCGTCCCCCATAAATTCGTCTGTCGCTTCCTTGTGAAAAAGCACCCGGTGCATTATGTCACAGTCTCCAAACAAGTGCCGATGCTTTGAACATAATGGTAAGACCGTTTGACTCTGATCAAAGACGGCACGAGTACGAGGCTTGGGTTGTTCATCAGATGGATCTGGGTATGACTGGCTGGCGGCTGCTTTAAGCCAGAAATGGCTATTCCAGTCTCCCTTGTCTTTGCTGGTAATAATATCAAACTCTATTACTAGGTTTTATGGATGTCAGGATCTCTGGCGGACCCAAGGCAGGAAAGTGTACATGACTTCCGTTCTGATCAAAGAAAGGCCATGTATTTGACTCAATTGTCAAGTATAAGGCGGTCTCGGTTGGATTTGAAACCATGACAGCCAATGCCCTAACCAACAGAACTACGAGACCCCGACAGAAGGCGAGAATATTTACCCTTTTCGAATCAAGATACCCATCTCTACTACTGCAGCATATGGAATTCAGCAATCGTGATAAACTAAACGGACCGCCTACGCAGTTCTTCCTAAGAAATCAGCCTACAATCCACGAGAGCGTAGGCATTTTACAAGCTTTGCACTAGCTGAACCCTTTGAGTTCCTCATAATCATTTCAAAAGAATTATGTGATTTATAAAGCTGCAGAGTGGATACACTTCACGCCACTGTATCGGTTTGAAAAATTAATGTGAAGTCCGGATATGGTGCTTTTAAACTCGCGCGCCCGTCTGGTGCCTGCACTGTGTATTGCGTAGGGGTGGGATGGAATCCCAAGCGGCATATATAACGGCACAACCGAGTGTGATTATTGGTTTTGAAAGAAAAATAAAGTCGAGCTCAGTATGTTTATCCGAAGTGGCAAGTGGCATATGGCAATTTTTTCAGATTTTCAAGGTAAAGATAAATGTCAGCGGATGTTGCGCAAGTGTACACCTTTGAAATCGTAACGGGTTAAAACGTCAAATAAATATGTTACTTTAAAGTCGATAGTAACATAGGCAGTTTAACCTTATTTTGTGGAAATGGGAATTAAAGCACATGGCCCATGATGATTAAAGAATGCGGGAATATAGTAGACATCATTATCTTTAGAGATATGTTAAGAGTAACTTTGGTGTAATAGTGCTCTCCATGCGAGCCATCCGTGTGAGATATGGATTACAGGTTACTTCGCTCAATCCACTAACACATCCGACATTTGGGACTGACTTCCTTGAGTTTAATGACGTTTCAGGTTTAGCAGCTTACCAGTCTTTGAAGCTAGCCGACTCAATAAAAGCATCTTTGTGTGTAAGCGGATTGTATTTACCTATTAACTTTTCCTGTGTAGCAGGTAATATTGAATGCATAAGTCAGCGCTTATCCCAAAGAATTCGGAAGTACTTATCGCCATGACTCAGAATAGATGAAGTCAGGAACATAGAGCACCATTGTCGCCCACATTGTTGTTTCCGGTCATTGTATGAAGCAAACCCTCTCACATATCCTATTTCCACGATTCGCTTAAATGAAAAGTCCAACATGTTTTAATCTGTACTGGCCCGATGGAATGTTTCATGAAATTGCGAGCAGTAGATTGTATATCTGATGAAATATGAAGGTCAATATTTGAGTGGGGATTAAACACATATTCAAGGTTGTTAATGGTTTTCACTTAGTTGATTTGAGGCGCAAAATGCTGTTTACTAGAAAAACTGTCAGTTCAGGTCAGTATACTGGGGACAAGTTGGGGACGAATCGGGCCAAATCTAACGATTATTCATGCCCAAGGAATTTCCTATGCTATTAAACACTGCGAACTAAAACTTATTGTTTAAGTTCAGCGATGATACCCACGTAAGCATTCAGGAAGTCAATCAAGGCTCACTTGTTTGACAGCAGTCGTCAGGTTGACGTAATCCTAGCATTTCGAGTCTTGTATAAAGCGCTGGCGAAACATTCCATGTTCCTGCTTCAGTCGATACTTGCGACGGCTGGGCAGTCATTAAGCGACTCACGAACCCGATCTTATGTTCATGAACCCTGGCCAGCTTCGTTTAACGATTTACACTGATGCGTTTATAAGTTCCTTACAAGACTTACGTGGACGAAGTATAGAATGTGGCCCGCCAATTGACGCCATAACCAAACCACCAGACAGCGTGTCGGTACGGCATGAAACATCTGGGGTCGTATATGGGATCTGGTGCAGTTGCGGACAAAACAACTACGTCGGAGAGACCCACAGTCTCCTTAAGACGCGAATTGCCGAACAGGGGACAGTAGTGCGGCAAAATGAGGCCTATTCTCAAGTTGCGGCGCATTCAACGAACCCTGACCATATATTCAAATTTGACGAGGCCGATCTTCTCGCGAGAGATTACACTCGTGTGAGCCGGGAATGACTTGAGCCATGGTTCCCGGGCCCCCAGTCCATAAACAAGTTCAACGACTTGCCCAATCCATGTTCAATGCTGAAGCTCAGTTTGGTCAAAACAATTTGCCACGGGCCATCGCGTACTCCTACGCCAACAATGGGGAGTCAGATAGGCGAGTAACCATCATGTCCAATTCCTCCACGCGTGATGAAAGTTTAGTAGGTAAGGACCGGTAATAAAGCAATCGGCACGCAAGAGGACAATTATCGGTATTTGTCTTTAGTTGTCATATATGTGCAGTATTGACTGTGTCCTGTAAATCCTGCAGCAAGTGCTCTCTGCACATGTATCTAATGAAGAATCCGCGAGAGATGTCGAAACGGCAGGCGAATAACAGTGTTGTCCCAGCGACCGAGTCTTCTTCACACCCTACTTGCTCGAAACCCACGCCCAACGTCAGAGCTTACTCCCCTTCTCCTTCCGTCCCGCTGTCCATTCTTCCTTCCTTCCCACCAACCTAGCCACCAACCAGCAAATCGCGTGTTTGTGACTGTAAAGGCCTGACCATTATCTGCCGAAATTACTCGTTCGTTACAACTGACTTATCCGAATAATCTGGAACTCTTCAGAAAAGGAGACTTAACACATAAAAACAGTCGAGATTGATGGAGGTCATAGTGGCGGCCCAATGGGAAAGTCCGTTGTATATGCTTCGCTGTCGACGCCTGCAGCTCGTTTGCATTCTACCCTAATAACCACTCTTGCTGTCATCAATCAGAACAAAATCAACGACTGCAAGGAACGATTGAGCTTAATTTTCCCGATCAACTGTTATCAATGGAAGAAGTGGTGAGAGGCACACTTCCGTTTCTGGACGTTCTCAAATGCCGCCAACCGGACGGTAAATTACAAACGTCTGTCTATCGGAAAACAACAAACACGTGCTAATATTGAGTTACAATAGCAATCACCCAAGTGATGCTGTTTACGCACGCCATACTAACGCGTAGAAACCCACTTCAGCATGCTAGCTGCCAAATTGGACGAGACAGAGCTCCTCCGTGAACTTTTCAGAACAAAAGGCTATCCACGAGCGTTTGTTGAATGGACTCGAATGCCATCAAAAAGCCAGACCGAGGAACCTTTGTGGGAGCCTGGCGCCGTTGACTCATGCTTCCTGCCTTTGTTCGCCGCGAACATGGCAACCGCTGTCAGTACGCTCCCTTCTTCTTGCCACAGCAAACCTTGCATAAGTGCCAGCCAATCGATGACCGCCTATCCACCTGTTCGGCTGTAGCTTCACACTAAGCCATACAGCAAGCAAGGCGGACTCACTCGGCCTTTCACCTCCGCTCGAGACGGACGCGACGCTACAGTGCTATCTCACAGTGCTGATGGTCGAACTCAACGCCAGGCCGAGTCAACCACCTTTATACTCTCTATACTTCTACTTACTCTGTACAGAATATAACCTTCTCCTACCCTGCTTCTCCATGACTTCCCTCTTCTTCTAAGGAACCGGCCTTGGAAGATCGCAGTAGTTCGGGTTTTTGTATTGGCGCGCCCTTCGAAATCGGTTTGACTTTTTTGGACTCCAAGGGATATAGTCGTTTCGGGATTTCACGCTTCTGGACACTCTCGCGGACTCCAGTTTTTAAGCATTGCATACTATTCAACAATCTCGTCATCGTGATATTTTTATTGTGTCGAAATTCATCAAAAGACGGAATCAAAGTGGAATTTGTTTCTCAAGTCGTTGGACTGAAGTCGCAGCCTACAAACAAACAAGCGAAAACAGCCTGAAAAAAAACAAGTTACAAAAATCTCAAGCCTTCTTGAAGATTAGCAGTTATTCAGGACCTCGAAGATCTGCAAACGACTGAGCCGTTCCTGAATATCCTGCATATTGTTTATGCATATTTGAAAGTGCTTCAAAGCAATTAGGCGTATTGTTTACTCAGTCTGCTTCAAATATTTGCAATACTCTACACACCGTTGAAAGATTTTCGTTATTTTGAATATCAGTCAGCACACTACGTCACAGCTGCAAAGGCAAATTTAACATTCTGAATTAAACCGTTTCGTTTGCAACTAAAATGGAAGTAGAAACTATTGTTCTCGATAATTTTACAAAGCTACCAGTGGAGCCGGGAATCGAACCGCGGATGCCTCGGGTGGAAGTCGATTGGCTAACCGATGGAGCCATAGAAGCGTACCGACGTAAGGATCAAATTCAGTCATCAAATGCAAAAGATCGGTCATGAAGCTTATGGAAAAGTCCGCCTGCCAAGCGAACTAAAAGTCTTAAAAGTTTAAGGGATGAAACTCATAAAGATGAAGCCTGCATATCATATTTTACCCTTCTTAACAAATTAACGAAAATTGAGGAGGTGCCTAATAGTCTTAGAGTGGAGATGGAGGAGCTGAAGAAATTTTCTCGATTTCTCCCTCACGAAGAGAAACTGGCGATGCAGGAACTTGAAGGAGGGGACCTTACGTACACAGTATCAGCATCCCTCGCTGAAGCGTCTACGCACAAATATGATCAGGCAAGTAACATAAATAATCACGTTGTCCTTGACGAGGAGCACCGTGATCAAGATCCTACAGAAACATTGCTAACGGTCTGCGGGACTGATACTCTGCACCCAATTTCAGCCCATGAGGAACTACCTGACCTTGCAAATCCTCATGGCCATAGCACTGAGGCCCGTGCTGAAATCAGCCGGACTATGCAACAAATACCTCGAGACAAAGTCGAGGTGGATAGTATACAGTGCATTATTCTATATGGGCTCCCTGAATCAACTAATGGTAGTCCAAATAACAGAATAGATGAGGACACCAAGGCCTTAAGGGAGTGCTCAAAGGACATAATTATTGAGGATTATAACTTTTCAAGCGTTTCCGAAGAAACAGTAAGGAAAACTCCAATTCTCAAGGGAGGAAACCCAGGCCATTAAAACTTATTTTTGAGAGTAAACTTCAGAAAGATCTCCTGCTAGAGCAAATGACAGGAGGAATCCCCGGCCATAATACGGTTTTTTAACAAGAGTACACGGTAAAGGAGAGGCTGAAAATGGAGGGCCTTAAAGACAGACTTAGCCATCTTGAAGGAAAAAGGAGAGAAGGGCCTGCAAATACGCAATGGGCTAATGGTCCGACGTCAAGGGCCCTTTCCGTGGAGGACGTCCGTCATCCTTTTAAAAGTTACACGGCCGGACATTCAAGTCAACATGAAAATCTCCACAAAATCAATGAAGGCCGGATCTCGCCATCACGACTGAGGCGACCAAGATGAGATCGAGTGAAGCCAAGAACATGATAATGATGAACACAAATTTACTGAGTCTATTTAACAAACTGGATGAACTTAAACTCGTCGTAGAGCCTGTGCAACCGGACCTGATAGCGCTAACTGAAACATGGTTAACTGAGCAAATAGCAGATGCAGAAGTCGGGCTGAAAAGATTTCAGCTTATCTGCATGGACAGATAGGGACGTATGGGTGGGGGAATCGCGATGTTCATAAGAGCTGGTATCAACTACGTCCCAGATAGTCTGTCATCAAACAGAAACAATTCCTGCGAAATAATAAGTTGTAAACTGAGAGAACCTAACCAAACTTACCTCCATATTGCTCTGGTACATAGACCACCAGGACAAAGAACGGAAGCGGACGATGTTCTTATCTCTGAGGTAAAAGAGATCTGCCGTAGCAAAAATATCCTTATACTTGGAGATTTTAACGATCCGAACATAGATTGGGATTTAATGCACAGCTCGCGATCAGAGAACTCATTCGAACAGAAACTACTTCACTTGGTAAATGACGAATTTCTTACCCAGCCTGTCACAATGGACACGCGGTTTCGAGGTGGCCAACAATCTAGCTGCCTGGATCTCGTCATTAGTAGAGACGAAACTGTATCCTTTGATTGAATACTCAGACTCATTTTGGCCGAAGTGATCACTGTGTTCTTGTCTGGGAGTACAGCCATTTCTCGGTACCCGTCGATCGCGCAATAAGCAAGAGGAATGTACGGAAAGGAGATTACGTGAAAATGAAAGGAAAACTTAACGTGACTGACTGGAGTCCTGCATACGTACGTGACCCGAACGACGCCTGGTGCTTCTTAAGGAACTAAGCTCAGCAACTAGTAGAGGACTTTTGCCCGTTTAAGAAAAGCTTGCGCATCTCCCGGCCGGAATGGGTGACACCGAACACTAAACGGAACTTCAAGAAGAAAGGAAAACTTTTGAAAAAATACGACCGATATCAACAGCCCCAACATTTCTTAGAATTTTAAAAAACAGCGAAATTTATGTCGAAGACTAATTCGAAAAGAAAGAATAGCCTTTGAGGCAGAACTAGTCAAGGGAATAGCTCATAACCCAAAAAAAATGTTTTCTTATGTGAATAAGGCCAAACGAAATCGAGATCCCATCCCTTGTCTGAAAGATAACGAGGGAAGCAAGTGTACAGATAACTCAGAAAAGGCGAACCTCTTGTCCAATTTCTTTATGTCTGTGTATGCCGTGGAGCCGCCTTTTGACGAGAATGTGCA
>JAYGXS010000009.1:22524376-22537200 GCA_036362985.1 Ligula intestinalis | reverse complement strand
GATCCCTCGGTGTTAAAGAAACTCAACGGATTCCTCAAGTTTGACACCAGGCTTGCTGAGGCAAACGTAACAGCCGAATTTCTCTCAGGTCGTATGAACCAGGGTGAATATCCAAGGCAGTACTGGAAAAATTTACGCAGAAATCATATCGCTGTTTCCTCGGCATCGCTACAAAAGCATGCAGAGAGTTACCTTGAGACGATTAACGAAGGAATACTGGAACTCCAGCGGAACCTGGATCAGAAGGCAGCGGTCCTTGACCGCCTTGAAACTCTCGAGGGATTGGCATTTGAAGATTATGTGCGAATCGAAGCAAGGTGGCCCAAACTCCTTCGAAGTGTCCAGCCATTTAAAGCGCTGACAACCCTCCCAAGCAATCCGGAGCGGTGCGTGTATAACTTTTCTTCAATGCGTCTTGATAAAAATCTCTAAGAGGAACTATCTATAGGCCCTTAATTCTGCATTGCGGGTAAAAGGCCGAGGCAACTAGAGAAAAAAACCGCATTTGAGAGCATCTTTAGCCAAACTGCTGACCTAAAATCAACCAAGTCTAGCGAAGTTGATTATCTCAAGTCGACGCTGGTGAACTGCTGCAAGCAGCATTTGACAAAAGTCCCAACGAACAAAAGCCCCTTAACTTGGGCTCATCTGGATAAAATAAGAGAATTCCTAATGAACGAAAACATCGTGCTAACCAGACCAGACAAAGGGTCCGGAATAGTACTGATGAATAAGAATGATTATGTTGCGAAACTAGAAGCTATCCTATCAGATCCTATGAAGTTTTCAAAATCCGAGCATGACAAGGATCAGACAGAGGCCTTCGATGGTCACTTAACTACAATTTACAAAGACCTTTACAAAGAAGGTATTTTTTCTGACAAAGAGCTTGAAAGACTGAGACCTGTAGGCACGACAGTACTCAATATGTATGGCCTGCCATTGCCAAATGGCTGGTAGAAAAGCTGAAACCATTTGGCAGCGGCCTATATCCTCGAAGTTTGAAAGACACATTTCAGTTTGTTGAGGCTATAACGGATATGAATGTTGGTGAAAGTAAGATGCTCTTATTGGATGCATCGTAACGTTTTAACAACGTACCCGTGGTGAAAACCGTTGACTACCTCTGTGACGTGATTAGGGACATGAACTACCGGATAGGCATGCCCATGAAAATCCTGAAAGAACTACTTACGAGATGCACGCAAAATGTGCAATTTCTATACAATGGTCGATTTTACAGACAGATAGATGGTGTGGCAAATAGCTCACCACTTGGCGCGTTTCTCGCAAATGTCTTTATGTGCAAGATCGAGAAAACCTGTCTAAAGGACACCATCAATGACCTTGCATTTTACGGTCGATATGTTGATGACATCTTCTGTTTGACTGATTATAACGTTGACACTGACGCGCTGGTTGGGATGTTTAACAACGTGCATTCATCGCTCAAATTTACTGCAGAGACGGAGGAAAACGATGAATTTTCGTTTCTTGATGTCCTTCTGCGAAGGCAAGATGATGGATCCATCCTGCGTAGAGTCTTTCGAACGAAAACCTGGACGGGGCAATTCACCAACTTTCACAGTTTTGTCTTGCTAAATATAAAACGAAATCTTGTCCAGGGATAAACAGCTAGAGTACGAATGATCTGTTTATCAGAAACTGTGGAAGCAGACCTTCAACAGCTGCAGCAGGCACTTATCGAAAATAAATAACCGGAGAGGTTCATCCTCAGGAATATTGCAGGAATATGCAGCGAGCGAGCTGGTCAGAAGGCGTTTAAGAACCACAATCGCAAGCGCTTTCCTCGCGGCGAAATATCAGGTGTTCTTCACGAACTTTCCCCTCATACGATTAGGAGGAAAATACCGACTCCCGTTGGATGCCAAATGCATGTGCATTTCCATTTTAACTTGCTCCTGAGGAGCAAGATACATAGGCAGAACAACAAGGTGCCTGGAAAAGTGGGTGCGTGAGCATATACTGGCCTGGTTAAGCAAAGGTGAAACTAGATCGATGTCGAGTTCTATTCTCGCAGATCTTGTCGATACGAATCGAGTTGATACTAACAAAGCCTTTCAGGTTGTCTACCAGACACCAGTCAGCTTTTCCAAGGGCCTACGCCAACAGATGCTTGCAACAGCCGAAGCAGTAGCTATACAGCTAGAGAATCCGGTGCTGTGTTGTAAGAAGAAGCTGACAGAAGCCCTTTCACTTCCGTGGCAGACCCCGACGTCAGAAGGCGATCGCATTTTGCCCCAACGCCCCAGTGACAGTCGCTCGCTGTGCGCAAATAGCAGCAATTATCTCTTCATGTATCTGCCCTTTGATCAACCCCCATCACCTAATCCAATTACCCCACTACCCCTCCCCTCTCCCCGGATGCACGAACCTGTACAGGCCGACCACGTCATGCGGGCGACGCGTAAAAGATAAATTGTAATTAGCCTACACTATTTAACCCTGTCCATCTGTATCGATTAATTACCCTGCAAATGTTGTGGCCTGATAATGATTTGCTGTAAACATATGTTTGCAAATCTTGACTTCTCAATTTACATAAGTATCGATTATTGAACTGCTACTCATGATTTCTAGCGAGTAACAGAGCACACAATAACGACGTCCGAATCCGCATAATAGTAAGTATCTGAGCACTTCGTTCTGCGGAATAAAAACAGTTGTCTCCATGCCCTGAAAGTGTCTGAATAGAATTAAAACCGGGTGAAGATGGGAAAGTCGTAATACTGTAACTTTACTAACCAACTCGCCTATTTTTCCACATTTTGCCATAGCCCTTACATACCAAAGTATATTCTGTTTAGTGATTATCTCCTTTTTTCAAATGCTCCATATCATGACTTTGCTAAGACTAGCGCTTTAACATCGTGAACAACAAGGAGCTCTTGGTTTATTAGATACACAATTTCTTGAAGACGGTCTGGATGGAAAAAACATGGGTAGTGGATTTACTTCTAAATTATACTAAAATGCCTACTCTATCCAAATCAGTAGGCTTAGTAGTCCTCTGTTATATCGGTTTTGTCACACAGCATTTTGGTTTCACTCAGTGCAAAAGCTCTTGTTTTGAGTTAGTTTGTGATCGGCTTTAGATACGACGCAGAGGTTGAATTGAAGTTCAACGCTAACAATGTACATCACACCCCCGCATGGAAATATCATTAGGACAAAATCGCGAAGTTGCAGGTTTTCGCCTTGACTATATTTGTTTTCCTCCCAACTATTAATTTCTTGCATAGACCTTGTCTTGATTTGGTTTGTTATCGATGCAAGGTATGAGACTGAAATGGCATTAAGGCGCGACTGCAATAATGCACATTACACCACAACACGGAACTGTCGGTAGGACGAAATCGCAAAGTTGCAATTTTTTGCCTTTACTCCGTTTGCTTTGGTCCCAACAAACGAATACAGTATAGAATCCCATAGACGCTTTGGTTGTTTATTTCCATACATTAAATTGCAGCTCAAGTCAAGTCAAGTCAAGTCAAGTCAAGTCAAATTTATGAAAGGAAATATAGGCAAACGCCTTTGAACTCCCTCTTGGTACATAGGATTTAAGAAATGCATCGGCAGAGCTCCTTAATGGAAATCTTACGTTGTCGCAAACAGTGCTTTTCTTACACCCCCTGCTGCATATTCCATAAACCACGACGTTTTATGACCGTGTCTAGGTGTCCTAGATATTAAAGTGTTCCTTTGTTGTCGTCGCCAATAATCAAGTTGGATATTTCCTTCGAATAAGTCATACAGCTTCTTTGAGTATCTGTCATTACCCTCTTTGCTTACGCGCTCTATTCTACCAAAGTAAAACAAATTCGACTACTTTGTACAACTCTTTGTGGTTATTTCTAAAACTATATTTGGTTGCTGTCCTATTTTCTACATCCATAAACCCCCTAATTCTATCGGTGCCATACAAAACAACACCATGGATGGGGGTATAAAAGGTCAAAAAACAATATTACTTCACCCGAATAGGGAAACGAGAATGTGTGTGCATCACTGCGATATAAGACTAAGCCAAATTACAGCAGATGTTTTCAGCCATTTTGCTAGCTGATGCTTACATATTGTGGATGACCCGGCTCAAGATCCAAACAGACCGTTTTCAGAGCTAGATCTGCATAGCCCTATGCGATATCAATCCATAGCAGGTATTAATGAATTTAGTTACGGTTGCTAGCATCCGTAAAACATATGCTTTGCAATTTTTTAACGAGAGGTATTATTGCGTTCATTTTCGATCTCCGAAAAGTAATAATATGCACGCACTCTGCATTAAGCTCCCCTAAGTACACAATACCTAACAATTAAATTTTAGTTATGAAGAGGTGATGGCCACTCGATTTTCAAGATGGTGGAACACTTAGCCTAGGATCGGAGGGGTTCAAGGTTCTCATCCAGCTAAAAGTCATCAGAGGTTTAGAGTCGATAGCGAGCGTACGAAAGGACAAGTGTGCACAGCGCGCAGGGCCTGGCGAACGAAGGCAGCGTAAGTTAGCACAGTTACGCTGGGCGGCAGATTTGTACAGCTTTGTTGGGCAGCCAGCTTTTGGTATCAGCACCAGAGAAGTGGGCATAGCGGTTAATGTAGGCGTAAGGAGATGGGGCTGGTAGATAGATCCACAAAGAGCAGAATATTCTGCATTCACAATGGATCCTAGTATTACCCAAGTTGATAGCTCCCGTCTAACTACGGATAAGATTGCTTAGGAAAGTTATTATTTCCCCACTGAGTTAACCCTACAGCTTTATGGATAAAAGAGTACAACGAAATCTAAAACCGATTTGACGTAGGCGATTAACCTGGTGAGGTTTTTTATGTACAATGTCACCCCTGTTCTGGTCATTGTACATGTAATCACAAGTGGTACATAGTTTTTTGAGGAGACATTGAAAAAACTCCCGGGGATTTTTAAGGAGAAAAAAACTGTCACTCTTATGGGGGAGAGGAGGATTAAATGGGGTTTAGAAGAAGACAGCGTCCGCGCTTAAGGAGAATTTTCATAAGGGTGGAGTATTTCAAAGGTTACCGGGATCTCTTCCGACTGTGGAATATGGGGCCTGATATTTCCTTGCTGATTGCAGAGTCCACCGACAGTTTCGAATAACAGAAATATCTGCCAAGATCGTCGACAGTCCGCTGTGGGTTGAACCAAGGGTGAGCGTTTAGGCCGCCAGCTTTGGTTGTTTCGATCGCTGAGGGAATCGTCACGGTATACTGATAGCCAAATGGGAAGACCGCGGAGACTTTCACATGGGAGAACCTACTCCTGTTAAATATACCGTATATAAATGTTACCTAAATATAGGTAGTAATATTATAATTGCCTATGCTTGGCAGCGTTCAGTTCATATTTAGCGAGCACTGCTATATCGATCCTACTTTCCCTCATAAACCTCAAGGGAGTTTGCTTGCACGCCTTTGGATCTTTTCGGGGATGTTGATGTCTTTGCCATCCTGGGTCTGTCAGCTTGAAAGTGGACTCCAGTTGCGGCCGCACGAAGGTTCCGAAGACTTTGCTGAATCAGTCTTCATTGCAGACAGAAAAGCTCATTTGACAAGGTACACAACTGACATCGCAGACTTTGCGCAATGTGGGGAGGGTTTAAGCGAGGGTGTTATCCAGACTTCCAAGTCCTTCTGGGCGTTCACTTCTTTCAATGATATGTCGTTTAGTCAGTAAACCATGCCGTTTAAAAGACTGGATTTCCCGACTTGAGTGATTTTGGACGTGCTCTCATTGCACGGCAAGAGCCAGTCCATAGACCACATTTGGCGTCGATTTAAATTTGTCTGCAACTTCTCCACGTTAGCCAAAGTTTTGATATCATCAGCGATCATGGCAATACCGCAATTCAGCTCATTGACACCCTAATTGATGTATTAGTTATCGCCCGACAGCTACCATGCGGGCTCGCAGATAATGGAACGCACCGCCACTAAGACGGAGCGAGAGATAATGGAGTCCTGGGTGTCAGCCTGAACCTTCAACAACTGCGTGCTCGTGACCAGAAACAACATCCCAGTTCCTGTCCAGGCCCGCAGGCAGCCACGCCAAGGACGCACGCCAGAACAACCAGGACGCAGGCAGGAGAAAAAAGATCAGATGGCGTGAGCATGGAAAAATAAAAAATGCCAGCATTTTGGTGCTTTCATATTTCCACTCAGGAGGTTCTCTTATGTGAAGCCGAAAGCTCAGAGCAATATGGTTGCAATTCAGGAGATCACGCGCTTTTCTCCTTTACATACTTTAATCTGTTAGCAGTATTACGATCTTGGCTTAAATGAAGAAAAATCGAATTCCTTAGATGGAATTATTTTATTTTGACATTTATATATTTAGAAAAGCCTATGCATTCGGGGATAGGAGGGCGTCGTTCATGATCTGCAGGCTGCAGAGTATTCCTTTCACGTGACATTCAACGAAAGCAAACTTTGACTTGTAACGAAGAGGTGGACGCGGTCTCGAAAAACCATAGTCTTATTCTAAGCTTTTAGCTCCAAACCAGAAGCCATCGTCAGAGTAAATGAGAACAGCAAACGTCAGCTACGCATAAATGGGGTTGGTAATGGAGAGGGGTTGTGGCAATTATTGATTTGTCCCTGTCCATGCTACGTCCATTCTCATGCTATCTTATCGTGTCTCCGACGCGCGTCCCCTGGAGTAACTGCATGCGGCCTTATGGTGGTGGCGCGCATGCTTGAAGAGGAACTGGGCCCTGGTTTCTGCTTGCGGGCACGGATGGCAAAATAACAGGGTGGTATATCCACATGCCTGTTGATGGAGTTGGGATCTGACACCCAGGCCTCCAGCAGTTCACGTCCTGTCTTATTACTGGCTCGTGCCATTATCCGTGTATTCGAAAAGTCGAATTCGTGGCCCTCATCCAGAGTGTGGGTAGCGATCTGGGACTTGGGGTCGCCTTTCCGCCCTGCCCGTTCGTCCTCCTTTATTCGCGAGCTTGGTCGCGACATAGGACCTGATAAATGACACCAGACTGCTCACCTACATCGAGCGGGTCTTTGATTTGCATAATTCGTACACGCATAGTAGCTATCGGGCGATGAGCAATACTCACGCCGACCTCTATAGCGCAACGCTCGGTTGCTTCTGACACGTTTTAAATGTATGGTAGAGGGTGCCAGAGTGTTGGTGGTCCCCTTTCTTTTGTTGCCTGTGGGCGCGTTTGGAGGCAGAATTCCGTCATAGCTATCAGCAACCGACGGCCGTTTGCTTGTCGACTTTTCCACCGCATTCGATTCCATCCATCGTGAGTCCCTATGGCGAATAATGGAACTGGATGGAATGCCGACCAAACTCATTGCGATGATTAAGGCCTACTATCGGTCTACCACCGCACGAGTCCTGGTCCACAACATTCTCTCAATCGTTCGATATCCGGTCTGGTGTCCGACAGGGCTGCGTCCTTTCGCCCATTCTGTTTAACTACATCATTGACTGGATTCTCGGCAAAGCCCTACATGAAGAGGACGGTGTTGAACTTGCACCCGGACGCCGACTTACTGATCTTGACTACGCCGATGATATTGCGCTGCTAGCCTCAAGCTTTGATGGTTTACAGTCAGTAGTGTCGCGGTTAAATGAGATCGCTATGTCGGTAGGCATGTCCATCAATTCCGGAAAGACGAAGTTGTTCTCGAGCTGCATCCCTGACCTGGAGAATGCACCCCTAGGTCGTCGCCCGGTCTGCCTCGTATAATGGCCAGAACAATCAAGTCAAGTCAAATTTATTAAATGAAATATAGGCAAACGCCTTTGAACTCCCTCTTGGTACATAGGATTTAATAAATGCATCGGCAAAGCCGAACATTCCAAAGAAGTCCTTTACACAATTTCAGATGACTACTCGCTTGTTTCAAGTAATACACTCACACTCAGTTTACACAAGCCAGCAGTGTAACTGAGGAAGAAGAGCAGACAGTGAAACAACTCCTAAGGCTGGCTCATAATTCAAAATGGAATGTCATTTTTGGTTTTTAGGAGCAAAACTGTCGCTCGTGGGGAAGTATGTGAATGATAGGGGCATGATGCTTCTGTGAATGTTGACGGTAGCCATGGCGTCCATGACGAGTAATATCTACATCCGAAGGACCATACGAGGAGGAGAACTCGGAGTCACGAGAACGTCCCGAAGACCGGAGATGCGACCATGATACGCCTTTGCTGTGCCAAGAGCCGAAGAACTCGCCACGTCGTCAGCAGTCGGTCGATACGAGAAAAGGTGTGACAGGGCCGCGTAGCCTAAGACCATAGGTGCGTTAGATGCGTCCTCAGACACGATCGGCGCAGATCGCATAGTGAGCAGAGACGTCATAGCTAGATAATGTCTTAAACTCATTTGGTTAAGTACTACTACTAATACTACTTATAATAATGATAATACTTACAAATTACTATTAGTATATATTTATAACATTTCTAGCATTTCAGGGTTTTGATGTAGAGCGCTTCAATTTTTGGATTCGGAATACTTCAGTGATTGGATTTGGAGTACTTAATCGTGAAGATACTCATTAAATCGGTCTAGGTTTGCCTTAAAAACATCCACGGAAGGGGACATGACAATATCCGCAGAAAGGGCATTCTATGCCTGGATTACCCTCTTAGAGAAAAAGAATTTTCTTGGGTCAAGTCTTGCCCCAGTCACACGTAATTTGAGGTGGTGTCCTCGCAGCCTAGAGGTGGTAGTCCGCTCAAAGAAGTCATTTGTTTGGAGGCAGCAATCCTGACTACGCAACATGCGAAATGCCTGGATTAGGTCCCCACGTTGCTGCCTGTAATCCAGAGGAAACAATTCAAGATTTACCAATTGGGTCTCAGAAGGGAGGTTCCGTTGGCCGCGTATGCGTCTGCGTTTGGCCATGTTGGACTCGTGGTTGCCTGGTTTATCAACCACTGACCTGTCCTCTGCATGCGCTGCATCCGGTGGTGTTGTCTTATTGTGCTTTATGAGCACTGCCAGTATCTCCGCGTAAAATTCAAGGCTTCCCTCTAAGCGCATTACGCACGTGGCTAGGTTAAGACATCCATCGCAATCTGCACGCTCAGGCTTATTTGGCTGGGTGGTGTTGGGTTCTAAGACGGTAGGTGAAAGGAGATGCGTTTTCGCATAGTGGGTGGTCTGGGATTTCGTACTCCTTATTGAAAGCGCTTCGGCTATTTCTGGGAGTACCTCGTCAAAGGTTTTACGAGGCGGCTTGCATAAGTTAACCTGATTACACCCGTTAGAGTATATCTTAGCAACTTGGCCTTAAGGGTGTGAGCTGGTGGTGAAGTCGGTAGAGCGTCCGACATTATAAAATGAGGTCCGGGGTTCAAATCCAGCCGTCGACGAACACTTTCTTTCAGCTAGCAGAGATGGATCGTGCACGTTAGCGTTACCCATGCTATTGGAAACTATATTAGAGTGCATTTATTCAAAGTCTGCAATCAACCGGCCGTGCTAATATAGATAGCGCAACGATTTGCTTGTGCAATTAATTTCAACAGTCAAAATTTGTAATGTGAACGACTCAGCCTTTGTTGTAAGGAGTTCTTTGCACTGTAACAATCAGATTCAGAAGCAGCGATGTTGTTCTTAGGAGCGAGTGAACTTCCATACTTGTGCTGATCGAAGGGATAACTTCCAGAGCGTGGTATAATCCGCGGTCCAGTTAGATTGTTCAAGCGAAGGATTCGTCCCACTCAGAAAAGATATTTCCAAAGGGCAGATAATACGCAGTCCAGTTAGATTGTGAAAGCGAAGGATTCGTCGCACTCAGAAAGGTTATTTCCAAAGGGGAGATAATACGCAGTTCCTTTGTCAGTTTTTATAGCCAGATGTGTCTCCTACACTAAGGTAGAGACTAAAAACCTCGTGAGCGCAAAGAGCTTAAATTCGAAAGCAATTTAAAATTTCCCTCCACAACTAATAAATCGTATGTACTGTAAAAAACGAACTGCTTCCATCGTATGCGTTTTTATCATTGATTTGGACTGCATTTATAAATACAGATGTAGTTAATTGAAAACATGCACGGAAAAAAATTTCTTGCACTCGTTTGGCAGATATTAACGCCGTCTTTAACCGTTATACTTAAAGAAAGAGTATCTTTTCAGGTTCTGTTAGCATACGTTTCTATAATCCGAGTAAAATATCATGTATTTGTAAATTCTACTTGCATTAATTGTCACGTCATAACGATGAGGGCTTAGTTGCAAATTGCAGCTTTTGCACAATCTACTACCGGCCGATAAAATGTTTGCCATTGTGAAATTGTTAGCGGTACAATAAAAGAGTCTTACTTAAGTGTAGACACAGAGCTAAGTACCGACGGCACATTCGTGTGGGTCCAACACAAGTGGAAATGGAGAATACATTTAGTGATTAATCGCTGTCTCCATGTAAACTTTTGCAGAGCAGCAAAAGGTAAGAAGACACATGAAAACAGTTCTATGTCCGATTTATGTCTGCGTCCATTGATGAGAATGTTGACAGGTCAGAAAGTGGAATGTTGACAGATATTGTCTATGAACTAACCTAACATATAATCTGACAGTGCGGTTCGCAATTCACTGTGTGAAGTCTGCCCTGTTAGAATATTTATGACGCACTCACTTCGCACGAATCACTGGCAGGGGGCAAAAAAGGCTCATGTGATGAAATAAAATTACAGGGCGATTATATAAAATTTATGCGATAGCAGGCGTGCAGTGAATGGTTTATTTGTATTACAATATTATCGGCTCGATTGTCTACGACTAAAGAAATGTCCCTACGTACAATAGTTATAAAAGAGAAAGTTCGGTTTGTCTTTCAATTAAGCATATGCGCATTTAGATAGTTCACATAGTCAAAGGTTTTTCACCAAATACCTTCCAAACATCCCTTTGTGGAACAGGTAACATCATTTGCATCATATACCCAGGAGTACTCAATGTCCTGCAGTTAAATTGGAGTGAAGCAGTAGCACAATTTATTAACCAGACCTTCCATTCTTCATAATCTTCGTCGGTTATCTCAGGGATGACCCTCGTTGTCAGCTGCAGAACAGACCAGTATTTTTGAAAATACACACTGAATCGCATGTGGAACATTCGGGGAGCAGGTTTCGGTAAAGAGCCAATATGAAGTATGAAATGTTTATTCTTATGGAGTGTCTACCTATGTATCTCTGTTCTTATATATGACTTGTGTTTTTTTGCTCTTACGGATCGAACTTCCATTATAAATGAGGTTTTGATCAAGATTTTGGCATTTTAGTTATGCTAGGAACTGCGATAGTTGCTGAGTTTGTGTTCATGGGTAGGTGTAGGATTTGAGTCCGGAGAGGTGAAATATAACAGCAAGAAAAGCTTTTGGCTGGGAATTAGGTTTGCAACAGGCGACTGGTCATAGTATAGGGTTTTTATAAGTCTAAAACAAATTATTATAGCTTTCTTACATTCCTTAGTGCTTAACATCGAACTTGGAGTAGATCATTTTATTGAAAGGTGTGTAGGCAGACTGTAGATAAGTAGTGTTCCGCTGTAATCTCCCCCTGCCGTGTGTCATTCGGTGTGATACTCGACGAACTCATATGATTTTACCTTTCCTGTTATAATTCTCCTTGACTACGTCAGCAATTGGTCAGGGGCGTCTTGAATGATATTCTAATATCAAGTTAAGCTACGCCTGATATACCTCGACTGCTTTGACAATAGCGACTAGGAAGGCTGACAGCTAAAAGAAGTGAACGATGGTCAGGTCAGGTCAGGTCAGGGAAAATACCTTACCTACCCTGTAGGTAAACACCTTTGAACAAGGCGAAGATCACGAGTTGAGCAGAATTTAATGATGTCATAAATTTCGTGACCACTCATCCAGCTGCAGACGGTCGTTGCCTATTACTAAGAGAATACACTATCCAATCTTTTGAAAATCACTTGGAAAGGACAAAGCATACCTTTTCTTAGTTGCGTTCCAATTCACAGGAAACGGAACTGAGTGTTGTGCCTTTTCAATTAAGCCGCTTGAATCTGATCTTGGGATACGATCGATGAGGAGAGGAGTTTTCTCAAGAATGTGTTGCTTGGAAACAGCAACCCTGAGGAATTCATTGATAAGTTTCAGTACCGCAGATAAGAAATTACTCCTGAAATATCAGTGCCAAAAAAACTAATGCGCATTTTCTCCCTTTAAAGTGTGATAATGTCTCCAACGTGATAAACCGGACGCTTCGAGGCACAATTGAAAAAAACTTATCAGGTCGCTAAATTGTTGTATGTTAGCACAACAACGAGCATTCCAGTTCGACCGACTGAAGACCCTCTGCCTATGCACGCCACTTCAAACTGTGTTTACGAGTTCAAATGTAGTTGCAGATGCAAATACATTGGGCGCATGCAAAGGCAGACAGCAACGCGGTCAAATGAACACATGCCAAAGTGGGCGGAGCATAAAGTACGCAAGAGTTGAATCACAAATCACTTAGTGGACACCGGCCGTACAGTCGACAAAACGACTGCATTTGAAGTCATATTTTGCGCGACAACCGGAAGTCTCCTACGTTTTGCGGAGACCGCTGCAATACGCAGAAGAAAGCCAGAACTCTGTAAGCAGCTGGACCATGTGATCAAGCTTTCATTGCTATGGTAACGATCGATAAACTGATTCCCGCTTACGCCTCTTCGTCACCTTAAGGACTGACTGCTACCCTGTCCCCTGCCCCTGTCCAAACCCCCACCCCTTTTAACCACGTGATTTTTGCCTTGTTTAAATTTCTTCCGGGAAAACAATGTTTCAAAGACCTT
>JAYGXS010000009.1:22505273-22521430 GCA_036362985.1 Ligula intestinalis | reverse complement strand
CTGTGAGATCCCTAAGCTCCGGCATTTGATAATTGGGAGGACCCGAGAGCTCCTCTTTTGTGCCAAGACCACCTTTCTGTGTGATAGTCGGTGGCGTCTTGGGCTTTTTGGAAGACGCAACCAGACTTGTTCTAACTCGTATCTTAGACACCACCTGCTTGGTTTTTGGGACTGTGTTAAGCAAAATTTTCAGTCCATTCATGACGGTCTGCTAGTCTAGTGGCGACACCGTCTGCCTGTTTGCCCAACTTACAGGGTTCGACTCCCGGGTCTTCTACATTTTCGTGGATTTCCAAATCTCCGAATTGGTCGAGTTCCACTATCGGTTCTGCTGTTTTCTTCGTCTTGGCCTTTTTCGGATTTCCGTCAGCTCCGACATCGAGCCATGCGTTAAAATATGAAAAGGTGGCTTCAGTTCCGCTCATTCCGTTTTGAGGCATACCATATCCTTCTGCATGACGGAAAATGCTTTGGAAAGTTCCATGTCTGATATGCCATCTCAGTCTTCGTACTTTATGTCTATTGAGCTCCGAGGACTTCTAGACCTTTTAGCAGGGCGCGATTTCGTTGCGCCAACCATGCGGTTTCTACCCTCGAATTGCGATTTGGGCTAATATCCTGAATTAAATTAGTAGAAACCGTGCGCTCTCGTGGTCTAATGGTAACGACCGATGCCCGCGAACCACGGGTTTGGTGCTCAAATCCCACTCGCGGCATACTTTTTACACGTTACGCTGTACGTTTAGTTTTGTTTCCCATCATAGATCGAAGTAAAGACAAATGATATTAAAGCTCTATGCAATAAGTATAAAGCGATTAACTGCATGGAAGGTATATTGGAACGACTCAGCCGTTTGTAGATAGCTGGAATCCTTGAGAATTGTTGACAGAAGGCGGTCACGGAGATGTTGCTCGTTTTGACTAGTGCCTGCCGTGGCTTCTGGGGTTGGGGATGTTGTGAAAACGAATCCAATAGCTAATAACGAGTGTCTGTCAGAGTGCTAGCTGGGCCGAAATCCCAAAATCCCGAAAAAGTATTTCCCACGGAGGACGAGAAATTTGAACGGCAATTCGAGTAAGTACATGCTTCAGGTCCTGAGCACATCAGTTGGGATTGGGGAAGTAAACACATATTTGAGGTTGTTTATTCAGTTCATTGGATGAATAAAGGCGCAAAATGCTGTTAACTAGAATTGAATTCCGTTCATATCAGTATACTGGGAGAAAATAGACGCAGAAATGGGAAAATCCAGCGCTGGCTGATATAACGAAGAATGTCCTACGCTAACAAACACTGCAGAAAAGAACACATTCCTGATGAACCATAGTTTGGTGGCACGCCACGTGTACTGACTTCGCGTAAAATGGCTTTTTTAGTGAATGAGCTACATTCTATGAGATAGGGACTCTTTGGGACAGTTTGCCATATATTTACTACCATTAGGCATACTACATTATGTATCTGTAGCTTGGACTTCACAGAACGTCTGCTTTTATGCCCCTGATCACAGCAGGGAATGTGAATATGGGCTAAAAACTATTCCAAGTAAATACCCACTTTCAGTAGCTTTCAGGCCAGAGTTCTGTAAAGCAAGGCTGATACTGCTACTGATGTAACTTATGCTACTCAGTGGGAGTGCAGCTTAGTTATAGTATTTTTAGTAATATTACTGCCTGTATTATTGTTTTAGAAAATGACGCTGATTAAAGTCTGCACAGAGCTCATATCCCCATAAGCTTAACAAAAAGTGTGCAAGTACTGGTGCTAGCACTAACATAACCATTTTTCATAATTAAGACCATCATCTTTATAAAAAGATGCGCTACAAATGTTGTACTAGAGGACAACAGTATTGCTGCGACTGGAATAGGCTAAAAGCTTAGAATAGCCTTTGAGGACTAGACTCCACTAAAAAAGCTAAGCAAATCTAAACTAAGACACCCGAACGCATAACCTATGAGGTAAAATTGTGTCTTAACTGAGTACTGAAGATACAGCCAGCTAGATTTAAATGTAAGCTAGATTAGAATTATGTGTAGCTAGTTAAGCCAATAGGTTTTTGAAACGTCAGCCAAAATACAACCTGGTCCCAGAAATCGCTCCTTCTTCTTCTTCATCTTCTGGGACGATGAAAGGAATATTCAATTCATATATTCGTATAATTGCGTCAATAGCTGCAATGCACTCTATTTTTTCTACGAGCCTAACACATGAGAATATGAGTTTATTCGCCTCCCAAACTTCATTCGGACTGATTTTTAAGGCACTCGGTGGGCGCGCACATTCGGTTGGTTAGTATGACTCTCATCAATATTGTCATAGGGCCATGCTGGGCATGACTCACACAGGACAGGATAGGTTGTGCAAAAAAGCTAATATCAATCCTCAAAAGAAATGTTGCCTTGTGCCAAGGGCAGAGCAGTGGGCTCGAGGAAGGAAAAATGAAAGTTTCCATGCATCAGACCTCACTGCGCCCCTATACGTATTTGTTGATAGGTCAGACACTTGTTTTTCCTAAACTAAACTAAAATTTACCCTGACCGTAAACTTGACAGTTGGGCAGTTGCAGTGGTGGCTGCATTTTGGAATAGTGCTGACAGCAATATAACTCCGCATAGATAACCATCAAATGGGACAAGAATTGGCACGTGATTAAAAGACATCGAAGCTCAATGGCACGGAGCCCATGGGGGTAAGCAATTGTCCGGAATACGGGCAGTTTGAAATTCAAGCCTATCAGTTGTTTAGCCTACGACTCAAGAAACTACTCAGTTTTCATGATTCGCGTATGCTGGGTATGCTGGGTTTTGCCGACACGTTAACATTTGTTCTATACTGCGTGTGGCGTTTCGCTTGTTTCAATCAGACTTATTCTGATGATGGTAGGTGGAGAAAGTGAGTTAGACGGGAGTATACGACGTTTTCGCGGTGGTTCGAAAATGATGGCACGGCAGAATTAGGGGAATAGTTGAATGGTCAATGGGAAAAAAAAGGCAAGAAGGACGTTGTATAATCAAGCCAAACAAAAAGTTTTACCTGATGAAGCCAAAGTCTGCTTGCGTCAGCTGTCACGTCACAGAAATAAGATATATTCTACAACCTCCAGATCATGCACGTCTCCCTCTTATCCGAGCAGACGTTCTGTGAATCCCAAGTTACAGATACATACTGTGCTAGGCCCATTGGTAGTATTTTTACGGAAAACTGCTCGACTAAAGGGCATTGTAGGATTTGTACATTACTTTACAGACGCTCCATTATTATTATTATTATTAAAATGCTAGTCACTATCACACTTGAGTCCCTGTCTCATAAAATGTAGTGGATTCACTAAAAATTAAATTTTGCCCGAAGTCAGCACACGCGGCGTGCCGTCACATTATTGTACCGATAAACTAAGAACCATAGGTAAAACCAACCCTGCCAACACCAGCCACGTCTAGCCACGCCTCGCCACGCGTGGCGCGATGCCGTAGCCAGCCGCCGCGGATTTCTCATCGATCGCACCGTTTGACCACACCATAGTTAAAAATTTCGATAGGGCTTTGCAATATTACGGTTTTCGTTCCGGCGGGTTCTCCTCACCGCGTTCTCATAGTGAGTGTAGCGTATCGAACAACCCTTAGCACTTAAACATAACCTCAGCGGGGTATAAAAGGAAGTGAAGGGCAATTTTAGAAAATGAAAATTTTATTGAGTAGAAGCTAAAGAAAAATGGTACAAAGCTATATCCGAATCCTCATCGTTTCTGAATTGAAGAAAAGGGTTAATTCCACTTGCCACCGGTTGTACCTGCAGAAGAAGAAAAAGTTGTAAGTCATAAGTAATTAGAGAGGAAAAAAGAGACAGTTCATGACAAAAAGTGATCATAACGTATTACATTAAGATATAAATGCACAGTAATTTAACAAGTTCGCTTGCGGATTCCTTGGCCGAGGATAATTGTGGGCATGCAGAATTGTCGGTGTTGATACTTGTAATCTTAATGTACGCGAATGAAAATTCAATGAAACATACGGTACCTTATTTATGTCGCGCCGACGATTTGACCGCCCGCCATACCGGTCCGCTGATCCATGGAACCAGTTGATGGCCGTTTGCCGTACTACAACTATATTACAGTCACGATACTGGCCAGTACATGCAATGGAATCTGTGCAGGTCAATTAATATAAATTAGACCTACCTTTGAGGATGGGAAACAAAGGACAAACAACAAACAAGTTCTTGCCTTTTCATCCCCTGACCCAGCAGAATGTCTGGCAAAGCGGTGGGCCTAGTAGGAATTTTTGGAGATTTTGAATGAAATCTGCCTCTGATTCACCGCCTACCACGGCCAGGTGCTTCACCTGAAAATAATGAAATAAATATGCACATACCGCCTCGTCTGCTAGCCCTTCCTCTTTACTTAGTCGCCGAACAAAATTGTCGTAGGCTTTCGCCGTGCATACTGGGAAGTTAAGAGAAGACTGGACATGAGCAGTGGCTCTATTCCTCTCCAAAGTGCTAGCGATATTTGCCAGGGTCGCCTGCACTTGTTGCATATTGTCGTTGAGTGTAACAATTTCCTTGGAAATTTATGCATCTCTCTTTCTACAGGACTTTTTGGAAGGTGGTAAATGGACTTACTCGAACGATGCGGTCATTGCCAGCAATGTTTCCTCCGTGTTGCTTATGTCCTTCGACATTTGCTGGCAACATACGTACGAATGCACGGGCAGGAACGTCACAGATAATATTGGCTAGATGCACCTTTACGATGTTATCTTCACTAGCATTACGCAGGCCATTAGCAAGAAGTTCGTTCAACTCGCAGATACTTTCTTCTAGGAAGAGCTTCAACGGATTTGGTTTGCCGACACCACAGAACACTCCAACAACGAAGGGCTGTCCAACAAATGGATGGCTTACCCGCGCGAGGATTGGCCACACGCACTTAGCAGAGCTGTTCAAATGCTTCAGCCCGTCAATGTGCAGTTGAACGTCCAATTCGGCAATGTTCGTTGCACTGCGTCTTATCAGGTCATCAATTGATGACCACTTTCAAGGCCCAAATGAACATAAGTTCCTTTCACCAGAGCCTTCCTAATAAAGGTTCTTGGCGTTTGTAACAATGTCCTTGAGCTTTTTGGGAGCTCCGGATGGTTAGGCCGTATTAGTTCGAATATATCGTTCATTAAAGGCTGCCTCAAGTTCCACCGCAAGCAGAATTCCCGCGTCTCAACCAGGAAGTCCCTGTCTTTCACTGTTTGATCAGCTTCTAGGGGCTCTATATCTCCTAGTAAAGAACAATCA
This sequence comes from Ligula intestinalis, assembly GCA_036362985.1. NCBI lineage: Eukaryota > Metazoa > Platyhelminthes > Cestoda > Diphyllobothriidea > Diphyllobothriidae > Ligula > Ligula intestinalis. The sequence goes on along the minus strand of JAYGXS010000009.1, from coordinate 22,516,134 downwards.
TAAAACTCTTACTCATAGAAACGTCCGGGCTTTATTCGGGCATTTCCAATTCTGGTGATTGATTAACCACCAACGACTATGGGAGAACGGAAGTGTTTTCCATCTCAGCATCATACGCCTTCCTCCTGCGTACAATCCGTTTGTACAGAGTGCTTGGGTGAAAACCGTTATACTTACATTTGACTATTGCTTTCCGCCAACAATAAAAAATTATACAGAAACGGTTTATCTGTACTCATAGGCAGTAGAAATGATAAGCTGTTAATATACCTGTTTATACCTTGACACTCGCATAATAAACCAATAATGGTATACCATAATTAATTAATATATAATGCACAAAGTATATACACAGAATAACACACCAGAGGCCGCACGAAGGTAAGCGGGATATGAAGACAGCGACAATTACCACAAACCAAACAACAAAATAGTCGTGCGTTGTGCGATTAGGGCATCTCGTCTGAGTGGGCGACTGGACGCCATATTGTTTTTTTGTTATTTGGCTTCAGTGAATATAGATCGCTCATTATGGCCAATCTATGAGATTTCCTAGGATTTATTAGATTATTTGTTGTTTATTATGATAAGAGTAGTACGTTTTTATATATAAATGGTCATTTCCGAGTATTTCTGTAAAACAGACATGGCCATGGCCGCGTTCGGCCAAGTCTGGCCAAACCAAGTGGGCACGGCCATGTGTTGGTAGGGAAGACATAACTTGGTGTAAAAATTAATATTTACAAGCATAAGAATATTTAAGTTGAGGAAAAAGACTTGTCGAGCACCGGAACAATTTGTGTATTGTTCTGAGCTTCCGAACTGTTATAGGATTTCATCTTCAGAGATAAGAAGCAGCAACTGGAAATTAAGGAAATAGCGATGTGACAAGTCACTGGTGCAATGTTAAATATAAATATTAGAGCATGGAAATGGAGAACAATGGCAATTTTATACAGAATAAGTACAAGTACAAAAAGTAGGAGCAACATTGTTTATATCAACATTAAGCTTGCCTTAAATATGTCAGTAATAGATGTGGTAACCTAAGTTAAGTTTTTTTTCCAATGTACAGATTCGTAAAAATGTCCGTGTTTCATGCACGAAAGGGTCATTGCGTGCTTTCTATTAATTTCTGTTGACAATTGCAAAAAGATTTTTGATGGAAATCACGTCACGGCTGTTGAGCTGAATACAGAAAAGATTGAGTGCCGCATATGGATAAACTGGCTGTTTACCTAAAAGTTAGATTACGATTGTACTTGCTGTCAAATTCATACCATCCTATGTATATTGAAAGAAATTTCAGTTTATCACATTCATTTGTAATTATTTTGAAAGTAAGAGTGTGACGAGCTGCAGACTGTTTTAGAAAATCTACTTAACACTTTATAAATTTTACTATTCTGCTTTGTTTGTCAATGAATAGCGATTTTGGTCAACCTTGTTACCGAAAACTTATGAATAATGAATATCTTCAATACATTTACCCGAATTATGAGTTTTTAAACATTCCTGCTTACACAGCTTCCTGTGTGGGTTATAATTTTAGCATTATCTAACATGTCAACTCATTGACGAGAAAATGCATTTATGCACAAGAATGCGAGAATGCATACGTGTAAGATGAATTTAAACGCTTTCTATAAGAAAACAGTTCTTCAAAAAGCGCTTTATTTAGATATTTCGAAGTCGAATATCTGCGTACTGTTCCTTTTTTTAAATGTAGTCAAGACCAAATAGAATATTTTGATTTTCTTTAAAATTGGGGATAAATACTCTGCTATAAATGAAAGAGCTGACATGTCTATGCAAACTGGAGCTCTTTTAAATGTGCTCTTTTAATTCAGAGCCATATTGGTTGATTTTAAATGCCCAGCATAGTGACCGAATATATCCTCTCATATTCTTAAACATGGTAATCTTTAGTCTGTTACGTTCCAAGTTTTTATTTTCATTGATTTTCTTCCATATTTTGACTTCATTATGACGGGGTTCGATGACCATGTTACTGAGGCAATTTATGATGCTAGGAGGTACAGACAAATAGGCTTATTAATTTTGAGTACTTCAACGCATTTTGGTCTATTGTAAGATTATCACCTATCTTTAGGGCACAAAACGAATTAGATTTGTAAGGAAACCATTTTGTTAACTGAACTCATTTTTCTTTTCCTGGCAAAAGTGCTCCATCTCATACATTAACTTACTTAAATATCATTGACGCAGACCAATTTTTTTCGTTTTATGAACAGGTATGATGAAAAAGTTTCTGAGAAGAAGAAGAAGAAGACTCAACTGCTGGGACAATATGTTTATTCGCCTTTTCCCAGCGATCGAGTATTCGTCTTCTTCTCAATTGCTTCCTGGGACACGGATTTTCACTTGTATTGGGAAAAAAGTTCCTTTGCTTCATGGAATTTCTTCTATAATGCAACAAGCACAAACAATTAATTCTCTTCTGCAGTGCTTATCAGCGAACAACATTCGTCCGATATCAACCAACGTTGGATTTTGCCAATTTCCGCCTCTATTTTCTCCCAGTATACTGATGTGAACGGAATTCAATTCTAGTAAACAGCATTTTGCGTCTTAATTTATCCAATGAACTAAATGATCAACATTAAATGTTTGTTTCATTACCTTATCCCCAAAGTTTTATCAGATCTGGAATCAACTGTACCTCACACAGATTAAGAGTGCATACTATGTGCGACTGCTTGAAAAGCACACACAGGCAGTACCTTTAAAATTATTTCTACTGGCCGCAGTTAGCATTATTACTAGCATTTAACGCTTTTAGCATTAGCACGTACCTATAGCAGCAGTATTTTTTCCGTACTGCTCAACGAATGGACTTGATAGTGTGGAAACCAAGGCAAGTACTGCTGTGCTCAGGACCCGAAGTATGCATTTTCTCGAACTAGAATAAACACAGATTCCCACGCCTTGCTAAAATCACAGGGGGGGGGGGTATGAACACTATCGTCGGTTTAATCAGCGTCACTGCTGACAAATGGTGGCGCCAGTTTTAGCACCATTACTACTTCAATTCTTGTTGAGATTGTGAGAATGTGATTCCAGTGCTGACTTTAATCAGCGTCAATTCTGACTTACAATATAGTTAGTAATAGTACCGAAAAATACTATCACAGCTACATCCTTGTAAGTATTAATATAAATAGCGGAAGTGGTAGGATTAAGCGCAGTAGTACAAGCCCTGACTTCGTAGCGTCTGGCTAGACACCTACTGCAGGCAAGTGAGGTTAGACAGTGCAGTAGAACCCGTGCAAAGTTAACTGTAACTTAAGGCTAATTGAGGCGGTGTTTCGGCTTGCATTTGAGAAAGCAGCCTGTGCCGCATGCCGTTCAGTCTTCGAGACGAATGGAGATCGTGAAAAGTGCGGAGCCGCAAACGACGCCCTCCATCACTTTGAAGGTAGCCCCTGAGGCTGTCACCTTTTGTACTAATCTGTTGGTGCAATGAGCGGACTTAAAATAAATTGATGGTTAAACATACATACGTGACAATATCCATCAGCTCAAGGCTGACCAGGTCCTCTTATGTGAAGCCGAAAGCTAAGACCAATTCAGTTAACGTTCAAGAGATCGCGTCTTTTTCTTTCTTTCTTACTAGAATATGTCAACAGTACTAAACTCTGGGCTTCAGTAAAGAAAAATGGAACCTATAAGATAGAAGCACCATTGGGGCAGTCAGCTTGCTGTTTCGTATTGGTGGATTCAATATGTAGAGTAAGATTGTGCGGGTAACATAGACCCAAGTGTGATAACTTTCGTGGCGCGAGGTGTGGCGTTTGTAGCTCAAGTGGGTAGGGCGTTGGCTTTGCGTGAAGGCCTACTCTACTATGCTTATTCAATTCCCATCGAACACCGAGAGTCTTATTTCTTGCGTTTTGCAGTCCATCGGTATATCAGCACTCTAAAGTCCAATTCCTAGCATGCTACCTCAGGCGTGAAGAATCGGAGACTGTGAAGTTGAAAGCTGATCTGTGTCCCAAACGGATATGTACATCGTGTAAACCTTATCTTTGAGTATTTTATGATCTTTTAACTAACCTTTTTCCTTGTTTTCCTTGTGTGAAGCTATTTTGTGTTAAACATTTTAAATATTACCTTAAAAATAGCCCATTCTCTCTCAAAGAGTCCCCTGTTAATACCACTGCAACGTGTGGGATCCACTAATTCCTAAACAGCGAGTTGGCTCCTAAAAAGGCTACGCTATAAAAGCAATCTTGAATCTGATGGCAGGTGACTGTCACATGCATTTAAGTAGTAGGGCATGTTGGAAAATGTCAATACTTCATTTGACCCAGTTGGGGAAACGTCGTCGGCATCGATGGAACTCGAACTCACACTACCAACGCTCTTTAAGGCTGAACAACACGGGCCTCTGCCGGAGCCGCGCGTTTATGTAAGCTTGGCTGGCTTAGGGTGTGTGTTTTGTATCCCACTTGGATAGAGTGTTGACTATACTAAAATGTTACGTTGACGGCGCAGGTTCGGAACACAGCCCAGATGGCTTTTCACAAGTGGTTCTGGTAAATTATTCAAAACTATAAAATCCCTCCAAACTTACTTCATTTTAGTCTGATCATAAAAACAAGTTCTATGCTCTGAAACTGACAGCCAATAGGACTTTCAGAAGCAGGAGACTCGGTCGCTGGGACAATAGGTTTATTCACCTGACGTTTCGACATCCACCAGCATCTGCCCCTCCTTCGGATTTTGTCTACTTTGCTCTGTAACGTTGACAACTTTCAGCTGCGGGGTACCTTGAAGACCTTCGTTCCTACACGAAATAGTATATTTTGAAACTCGAGTTAGCACATCCTCTCCATTACTAATGTTTCACTGTCGGACATCAAATACTCCCAGTGTACTATGCAGAGTGCCAGCATGTTATTTATCGTCACATTTCGGAGATCAAAAATGAAGGCAAAAAAACGTCGTGGTAAAAACTGCAAAATAAATGTTTTAAGATGATAGGAAAAGTGGTGGAATTCATGAATACCTTCTCCCGGGTAAGCGTCGCAGGTCTACCTCAGACATCGGTATGGTTTGGTCTGAGGGCAGATTCGTACACACTTACTTTTACTATTGTAAGGAGTCTTACCTAACCAAATGCTAGACTTTCTGAGGCGTAGTGCCTGCAGCCGACTACAAACATTGATTCTTTCAGCAAACACTGGTAGCAGACCCGTTTCTGCTACCGTTTTCTCCTAATGTCACTGATGATGCATTTGCGATGAATGTCGAATAAAAGTATTGTCCCAGCGACCAGGTCGTCTTCTTTTCAATTGATCCCTTTATCAACAGCGGACTGCCGAAGGTCATATGTCTTCCCTGATGACTGTACCCACCCGATGACCTTAATCCTTTGGGACAGTCGCACACGCACGCGAGTCGACGCGCGTGCCCAACTTGTCACAGTTCCTCAAGGGCCACTTATGCGCGCCTAGGCAGTTGGCGAACTATCTTTTACGCGTCCATTCATGCCACAAGTGAATTTGCTTGACAATTGCTTATGAGGCATTGTCTCCTCCCAGACAGTGAGTTGCAAGACAAACGATAAGGATACCACCAGTCCGTGCCATTGCCTGGCTTCGCCTGAGGTGGAGACAGTCAGGGCTAGATTATACCAGCGGTAAAACTGATTTACTAGAGAGCAGTATGCACAATGAACACTCATCTTGGTGCCTTCCACTTGTACATTCCTGCGAATCCTGCAAACAACTTTCATGTCGAAATTTAACTTTGTGGTTAAGCAGACCTCTGGACAGGTTATTTTGATCATCTTAGTGAATTTAATAAATAGAAGTGCTTTGGTTTTGAAAACTGCGCGCTTTGTTTAAGTTATTGGGGATATAGGCACCTAGTGTTTGTTTGCATTCGCAACATTATAAAAGATCGTGGAATTAATGCACTGATGCGGAAAATAGTCCCCTATAAAAACAAAAAGTAAGTTGTTTCAACTCCAGTCAAATCGAGTTGTTTATCTTCAGTTTATTCAAAAAAATTGTCAAAAGACTTCAATTTCATTGTGACACATCTTAAGCAAAACCTAACTTACACAGAAAGTCGTCAGCTGAATATCCAATTAAAACACTTTTACAGAGGAACCATATAATAAAGAGTGCTTTTATTGACCTTGGGATTAACAATATATGAGTTATCTTGCGGCCGTTTTACATGCTCGGCAATGTGTTTTGGTGTTTCGGAGCATTTCTAAATATGACCGACATGGCCATCTTCATAAGAACTAATATCCAAAATTTCATTATATCGGTAAATTATCGTTATTTTAAAGGTTTTCATGTAAACGTTGAACTAAACCACAAGTAATTAATTTACCAACGAAAACCCTGAAAACTAAACCTGAGATGATGCCAGACTTTATTGAACGATATTTAATAAATTATGTTTCATTAATGGTAATGTGTACAAAACATGTTGACTAATAAAAAGCTCTTTTTATATAAGGAAATAGATTAAATTCCGTTTTCAACTTATGAAAAAGTCTATATGTACTGTTCTTATTTAAAGCTATTTTACGCCTCTGGAAATCATCAAACAATAAGTATTTCTTACGCTTCTTTTAAGTACAAAAAATGCCTAATGCTGCTCATTACATTTTCTCATTTTTTTGAAGATTCGTTCTCGCCGGTTTGCAAGAAATGATCAAACTTTTACAAACCTAGGCATGTTGCATGCCACACTTACCATACTATATATCTGTGGCAGTATCGGAGTGCGCTTGAATGGCTGCTGGTTGCATGCTAAATAGTATTGAATTTTCTCAGTAATAGATATCCGGCTATAAATTATATTCCTGTTAATTGCTATTAATGGCACTCTGTCCTATTAGAAAATGCCATAAGAACACGGCGGTCATTCTAATTTAAAACCGCGGAATTAGAATCTATTCAAGCGGGCATTTGTGAAATTTTCAGCTTTCTGAATCTAAATAAATTATGAACGAAAAATGCTGTAAACATTTGGCTCCAATGGTATCGATTATTTCTCCCTTAGGCACAACTTCTCCGAATCTTTGCCAAGAAGGAAGATCACGTCCAAACCTTTAGGGCCCATCTTTATTTGCGACCATTTCAGCTTGGCCGCTAACAGTGACGATTTCAGTAATATTCCCTGGATAATACGTTTGTTCGCGGGACGTTTCGACATCCGCCGCAGATTCATCATCGGAGACATTAGCAGAAAACAATAGCAGGTGATGCTGGTAAACCCACGATGGATGTCGAAACGTCTTGCAAATAAACGTATTGTCCCAGCTTTCGAGTCGTTTTCTTCTCAATAATTCCCTGGATATCTATGAGACTGACGACATGTGTACGATCGTCTCCTTCCTGTTTTTATCTGTACAGAAATCTCTCCTACCATAACCGCCCGTGTGTTAGATAACACTGCACTGGATTTTAATCGAGTGTACCATTGAAATAAGGTGGCGGGAAATTCGTACGGCCCACGCAGCATATTCGATGAACACACGTAAAGGACATATCGCTAATGGGCAGAAGATATTGGGAGTACTTTTAACGACCCGCGCTTAGTACTCGTAACCATCACGAACTCCGAGCTCACCCGCTGTTGTCCCGAATGCCCGCACAATAGAACAAGGGGAGTCAATCGGACAGGGAGAGAAGTGTATTCGCACTGAACACGTCAAGGCAAGTCACGCTTACAAAAGGCTGCGGGGTATTTATTCCGCCTGCTCCACGAGCAAGCGTCAGCGGCAGGGAACCAATCAGATATGAGGAAAAATCGATAGCCATGGCCCGTGCTCTCATGACAGTGGTGTGGCATTGCACTCAGCGGTCTTTTTGCAGCATGAGTGGTTGTGGTTATGTATGCATTCCTAACACAGATGTGCATTGATAACCTATATGACCTGCATATTGCCATGGCAATGGCCGGCCATAAATTATTCACTACGTGATATAACCTCTCCGCAGCCGTTTATAATTTACGCTTTGGCGTTAGCCAAGATTATATTCTCTTGACCTCTTGATGCTAATGCTCTTAAATTACGTCACAGGTTGACTTAACTCGACTAGGTTGATCACATCATCGTGGGCAGTCCGGGGGTTTTACAAAACACAGAAGGTGATTTCGCATGCGTATCATTTTATAGTAGAACTTGGGTATAAGTGGCTGGCGATTTAACGAAATGAACATATACCGGGGAAAACTTTTTTTTCGCAAACACAGACAAAGTGATTTTTTGGGTGGGTGGGGGACAGCAAACCGGGTAGGGGGCCATTTACATGTGGAGGGCAATAGGTTACTCACATTTAAAGAGGTAGGTAAGAGGAGGTGTGTATTCCATTGTCTTCTGGACGTTACGCCCAAAGTCGTTTACTATGGCGCATCGAGGTTCCTTGCAGTATCTTTCCCACTCACGCGTCATATACAGCTGTATCGCTCTTGGTATGCGAAATGACTGCAGTTGAAGTCGTATATGTCCTCCTGAGTACAAAAGCTGTCCGCTAATTTTGAACTGGACATAAAAAAACTGTGAAATCGCAGGCCTACTAAATAGATGCTGCGGTGCCTAAAATTGGCAAAGATTTATCAGTCAAGGTGTGGACCTACCATATGGAGCTCCACTTTCATGCTGGAGACAGTAAAATTGCACTGAAAGTCATAGAATTCTTTCTGTCTTGCAATCCAACTTCGAACACAGCGGACTCGCGTCGGTGGGTTATCAAAGATAAATTTCAATGTGTCCACCACTCCACGGAAAGGTACATCCAACACTTCTAAATTTTTTTTGATCGTATCAAAGTTCCAAGTCACCAGACTGTCATCTCTGTAATGATCATGGCATTTTGGTCTCATCTCTTTGGCTGAAACGAAAGTATTAACAGAAATGAGTCAAGCCGATTTCTGTTGCCGGTCTACTGCCCCTTTGGTTACCGTTTTGCTACCTGGGCGCTGAGGCTAACTTGTCTCTCTATTTGAGCCTGTGACTAGGCTGTATACGTCAATAAATTAAATCCACCAGAAAATTTAAAACATTGTACACAGACTTCTTTGGCAATCAGCCAGTTTCTTATTGTGTAATATATACCTTAGATTGCATTGCATTATTTCAATCCGTGGTTTTGACAGACAAATATCATGCGGTTGGGGGTCAGAAGACTGAAATTTTTTAGGACCAGTGCAACCCCAAAATAATCTGTATTTTTAATTGTTTTGCTTTATTCTGCTCGATGACTCTTCATATATCACACACATTTAAATTTGAAATGACTTTACCTTTATGGAACATGTGTATATGGAATTGTTTATCGCTTCCAATATGCATAAAATAAGTGGGTGTTCATGTTTTATTTATAAACAAATTGACTTATTGTGTTGTAGTTCGTCTGCCACGGAAAATATCTGTTGAGAAAGCAACTATTCACCCTTTGAGAGATCCCAGCTTGCTTCGTGGAAGAACGGAAACAGGGAAATTTAAACCCTCCTTACATTAAAATTAAACCATCTTGATTTTTGTATAATCCAATTCTTTTTTTTCTGTTACAAGAAAGCAAGCTGAATTTCTTAAGCTTTTTAAACCTAACTTTTTTTCTCGTTAATTAGGTAAATTTGCTAACCAGTGATTCAATATATGCTGTGGTGTTCCTTTTTCTTGGAGGTTGTTGCGTTCAGACGGCAGTTTCTGTTGGGCAGTTAGAATGTGAGTAGACCAGAAACCAGCGTCCTGAAGGTAACGGAATATCCTGGAATCAAGCTGCATGATAAGTAATCGCACACCCTTCCTTTAGTGCTATTTTTAAATATAAGGAATATTTTAGAAACCTGGTTACCGTTTCAGGCCAGAACGAGCCTTCAGTATTCTCAAAAATATTGAGTCGCGTCCAAATGTTAATGCATATAGGAGATTAGGTTGCCAGCAGCTTATCAATTTATGTTTCACATCGCAAACTTCCAGAGAGTAACACTCTGGAGAATTGAAGGAGAAGTTGCAATCGATGGAACAAGAAGTTTGATCGCCTGACTTTTCGGGTTCTCTTTTGAACCATTCATCAAATGTAAGCACAGACAATGAGGATATGATCACATGCTGTTCTCTACACCCCTCACCGAGGTCCATTGAAGGAGGGTTACAAAAAACTGTAAACGCCCCCTGCAAAATATGTACCACATTCGGTTCATGCTTTTAATCTGATTAGTAGAAATTGAAGAGCCCAGTATGACTGCTAATAAATGTTATTATTGAATAATTACGGTCAGACTCTTTGCTGATCCAAACATTCGCTCCCTCATTTTACTGATCTTCACAGTATCATCTGCTCGGGAATCGTAGAAGGAAGAGATTTTTTCAATAATTATTTCGTTTTATACTGAAAACGCGGTATTTTCAGAGAAATGTAGACTTTACTTGATTCCAAGGCAGCTAGAATACTCTTGTGCACAATCTAATTATCCTAGATTCAGCACCAGAATTTCAAAATTATGTTCAGGATGTCAGTACTGTGTAATTGTGATTTTTAAGTCTAAATCGTGGAAAGGATAGTGTATTAGACTAGCAATATATTCTAGAAGATATAAAATTCCCTACGATGCATGCAAGGACAACTTACTCATACACCCGATGGTTGAAACCCAACAGACGGAGAAGACAAGCACGGCTCTCAATTGAATTGAGTTGATCTGCAGTTTGGTTTGGTTTGTCAAAAAGACTATGCTGTCTCCAAACGATCGCAGTCTACAAATGCTTGCTCAAAGGCTGAATAAGGCAAAAAAATATTTGCAATACTTATATAGTCAGCAGAGATGGAGGTCACTTATGGCAAGATGAAAGACCTGTCAATTC
>JAYGXS010000009.1:22483334-22497101 GCA_036362985.1 Ligula intestinalis | reverse complement strand
ATCACGTCACAGAAATAAGATATATTCTACAACCTCCAGATCATGCATGCACGTCTCCCTCCTATCCGAGCAGACGTTCTGTGAATCCCAAGTTACAGATACAAACTGTGCTAGGCCCATTGGTAGTATTTTTACGGAAAGCTGCTCGACTAAAGGGCATTGTAGGATTTGTACATTACTTTACAAACGCTCCATTATTATTATTATTCAAATGCTAGTCACTATCACACTTGAGTCCCTGTCTCATAAAATGTAGTGGATTCACTAAAAATTAAATTTTGCGCAAATTCAGCAAACTCGGCGTGCCGTCACACTATTGTTCCGATAAACTAAGAAACATAGGTAAAACTAAGGCATAACTTGGTGGACAAATTACTATTTACAAGTATAAGAATATTTAAGTTACAAAATAAACTGGAAATTAAAGAAATAGTGATGTGACAAATCACTGGTGCAATTTTAAATATAAAAATGTTTAGGACATGGAAGTGGAAAACAATGACAATTTAATACAGAATAGGTACAAGTACAAAAAGTAGGAGGAACATTGTTTATATCAACATTAAGCTTGCCTTAAATATGTCAGTAATAGATGTGGTAACCAAAGTTAAGTTTTTTTTATCCAATGTGCATATTCGTAAAAATGTCCGTGTTTCATGCACGAAAGGGTCATTGCGTGCTTTTTATTAATTTCTGTTGACAATTGCAAAAAGATTTTCGATGAAAAATCACGTCACGGCTGTTGAGCTGAATAATAAAAGATTGAGAGCCGCATATGGATAGACTGGCTGTTTACCTAAGTTAGATTACGATTGTACTTGCTGTCAAATTCATACCATCCTATGTATATTGAAAGGAATTTCAGTTTATCACATTCATTTGTAATTATTTCGAAAGTAAGAGTGCGACGAGCTGCAGACTGTTTTAGAAAATCTACTTAACACTTTACAAATTTTACTATTCTGCTTTGTTTGTCCATGAATAGCAATTTTGGTCAACCTAGTTACCGAAAACTTTTAAATAAGGAATATCTTAAAAACATCGACCCCAATTATGAGTTTTTAAATATTCCTGCTTATACAGCTGCCTGAGTGAATTATAAATTTAGAATTACCCATCATGTCAACTCATTGACGAGAAAATGCATTTATGCACAAAAATGCGAGAATACATACGTGTAAGATGAATTAAAACGCTTTCTATAAGAAAACAGTTCTTCAAAAAGCGCTTTAGTTCGATATTTCGAAGTCGAATATCTGTGTACTGTTCCTTTTTTTAAGATAAGGTCAAGACCAAATAGGATATTTTGATTTTCCTTAAAATTGGGGATAAATACTCTGCTATAAATGAAAGAACTGACATTTCTATGCAAACTGGAGCTCTTTTAAATGTGCTCTTTTAATTCAGAGCCATATTGGTTGATTTCAAATACACAGCATAGTGACCGAATATATCCTCTGATATTCTTAAACATAGTAATCTTTAGTCTGTTACGTTCCAAGTTTTTATTTTCATTGATTTTCTTCCATATTTTGACTTCATTGTGACGGGGTTCGATGACCATGTTACTGAGGCAATTTATGATGCTAGGAGGTACAGACAAATAGGCTTAATAATGTTGAGTACTTCAACGCATTTTGGTCTATTGTAAGTTTATCACCTATATTTAGGGCACAAAACAAAATAGATTTGTAAGGAAACCATTTTGTTAACTAAACTCATTTTTCTTTTCTTGGCAAAAGTGCTCTATCTCATACATTAACTAACTTAAATATCATTGACGCAGACCAATTTTTTGTTGTTTTATGAACAGGTATGATGAAAAAGTTTCTGTTCTTTCTTGATGTTCTTTAATAATGCAACCGGCACAAATCATGAGTTCTCCTCCACAGTGCTCATCAGCGAACAATATTTGTCCGATATCAAACAATGTTGGATTTTGCCAATTTCCGCCTCTATTTTCTCTCTGTATACTGATGTGAACGGAATTCAATTCTAGTAAACAGCATTTTACAGCTCAATTTATCCAATGAACTTAATGACCAACATTAAATGTGTGTTTCATTACCTTATCCCAAAAGTTTTATCAGATCTGGAATCAACTGTACCTCACACAGATTAAGAGTGCATACTATGTGCGACTGCTTGAAAAGCACACACAGGCAGTACCTTTAGTATTATTTCTACTGGCCGCAGTTAGCATTATTACTAGCATTTAACGCTTTTAGCATTAGCACGTACCTATAGCAGCAGTATTTTTTTCCGTACTGCTCAACGAATGGACTTGATAGTGCGGAAACCAAGGCAAGTACTGCTGTGCTCAGGACCCGAAGTATGCATTTTCTCGAACTAGAATAAACACAGATTCCCACGCCTTGCTAAAATCAAGGGGGGGTATGAACACTATCGTCGGTTTAATCAACGTCACTGCTGACAAATGGTGGCGCCAGTTTTAGCACCATAACTACTTCACTTCTTGATGAGATTGTGAGGATGTGATTTCAGTGCTGACTTCAATCAGCGTCAATTCTGACTGACAATATAGTTAGTAATAGTACCGAAAAATACTGTCACACAGCTACATCCTTGTAAGTATTAATATAAATAGCGGAAGTGGTAAAATTAAGCGTAGTTGTACAAGCCCTGACTTCCTAGACTCTGGCTAGACACCTACTATAGGCGAGTGAGGTTAGACAGTGCAGATGTACCCGTGCAAAGTTTACTCTAACTGAATGAATGTGAAGGTTCGCGATCCAGGTACTTGCATGGATCAGGAAGAAGGCAGGCCGAGCACCAGATCAACTTAAGGCTTATTGAGGCGGTGTTTCGGCTTGCATTTGAGAAAGCAGCCTTTGCCGCATGCCGTTCAGTCTTCGAGACGAATGGAGATCGTGAAAAGTGCGGAGTCGCAAACGACGCCCTCCATCACTTTGAAGGTAGCCCCTGAGGCTGTCACCTTTTGTACTAATCTGTTGGTGCAATGAGCGGACTTCAAAGAAATTGATGGTTAAACATACATACGTGACAATATCCATCAGCTTAAGGCTGACCAGGTCCTCTTATGTGAAGCCGAAAGCTAAGACTAATTCAGTTAACGTTCAAGAGATCGCGTCTTTTTCTTTCTTTCTTACTAGAATATGTCAACAGTACTAAACTGTGGGCTTCAGTAAAGAAAAATTGAACCTATAAGATAGAAGCACCATTGGGGCAGTCAGCTTGCTGTTTCGTATTGGTGGATTCGATATGTAGAGTAAGGTTGTGCGGGTAAAATAGACCCAAGTGTGATAACTTTCGTGGCGCGGGGTGTGGCGTTTGTAGCTCAAGTGGGTAGGGCGTTGGCTTTGCGTGAAGGCCTACTCTACTATGCTTATTCAATTCCCATCGAACGCCGAGAGTTTTATTTCCTGCGTTTTGCAGTTCATCGGTATATCAGCAGTCTAAAGTCCAATTCCTAGCATGCTACCTCAGGCGTGAAGAATCGGAGACTGTGAAGTTGAAAGCTGACCTGTGTCCCTAGCGGATATGTACATCGTGTAAACCTTACCTCTGAGTATTTTATGATCTTTTAACTAACCTTATCCCTTGTTATTCTTGAGTGAAATCAGTTCGTGGTGAAAATTTTAAATATAATTCCTTTAAAATAAACCATTTTCTCTCTCTCTAACTCTTCCGTGCTTATCCTAGTCCCACGTATGGGATCCACTAATTCCCATACAGTAAGTTGGCTCCTAAAAAGGCTACGCTATATAAGCAATCTTCAATCTGATGGCAGGTGACTGTCACATGCATTTAAGTAGTATGGCATGTTGGAAAATGTCAATACTTCATTTGACTCAGTTGGGGAAACGTCGTCGGCATCGATGGATTTCGAACTCACACTACCAACGCTCTTTACGGCTGAACAACAGGGGCCTCAGCCGGAGCCGCGCGTTTAGGTAAGCTTGGCTGGCTTAGGGGGTGTGTTTCGTATCCCACTTGGATAGAGTGTTGACTATACTAAAATGTAACGTTGACGGCGCAGGTTCGGAACACAGCCCAGATGGCTTTTCACAAGTGGTTCTGGTAAATGATTCAAAACTATAAAATCCCTCCAAACTGACTTCATTGAAGTATGATCAAGAAAGCAAGTTCTATGCTCTGAAACTGACAGCCAATAGGAATTTCAGAAGCAGAAGACTCGGTCGCTGGGACAATAGGTTTATTCACCTGACGTTTCGACATCCACCAGAATCTGCCCGTCCTTCGGATTTTGTCTACTTTGCTCTGTAACGTTGACGACTTTTAGCTGCGGGGTACCTTGAAGACCTTCGTTCCTACACGAAATAGTTAATTTTGAAACTCGAGTTAACACATCCTCTCCATTGCTAATGTTTCACTGTCGGACATCAAATGCTCCCAGTGTACCATGCAGAGTGCCAGTATGTTATTTATCATCACATTTCGGAGATCAAAAATGAAGGCAATAAAACGTCGTGGTAAAAACTGCAAAATAAATGTTTTAAGATGATAGGAAAAGTGGTGGAATTCATGAATACCTTCTCCCGGGTAAGCGTCGCAGGTCTATCTCAGACCACGTTATGGTGCACACTTACTTTTACTATTGTTAGGAGTCTTACCTAACCAAATGCTAGACTTTCTGAGGCGTAGTGCCTGCAGCCGACTACAAACATTGACTCTTTTAGCAAACAATGGTAGCAGACCCGTTTCTGCTACCGTTTTCTGCTAATGTCACTGATGATGCATTTGCGATGGATTTCGAATAAAAGTATTGTGCCAGCGACCAGGTCGTCCCTTTTTCTATTGATCCCTTTATCAACAGCAGACTGCCTGAAGGTCATATGTCTTCCCTGGTGACTGTACCTACCCAATGACCTTAATCCTTTGGGCCAGTCGCACACGCACGCGAGTCTACGCGCGTGCCCAACTTGTCGCAGTTCCTCAAGGGCCACTTATGCGCGCCGAGGCAGTTGGCGACCTATCTCTTACGCGCCCATTCATGCCACAAGTAAATTTGCTTGACAATTGCTTATAAGCCAATGTCTCATCCCAGACAGTGAGCTGCAACACAAACGATAAGGATACCAACAGTCCGTGCCATTGCCTGGCTTCGCCTGAGGTGGAGACAGTCAGGGCTAGATTACACCAGCGGTGAAACTGCTTTACTAGAGAGCAGTATGCACAACAAACACTCATCTTAGTGGCTTCCACTTGTATAGTCCTGCGAATCCTGCAAACAACTTTCATAACGAAATTTAACTTGGTAGTTTAGCAGATATCTGGACAGGTTATTTTGATCATCTTAGTGGATTTAATAAAAAGAAGTGCTTTGGTTTTGAAAACTGCCCACTTTGTTAAAGTTATTGGCGATATAGGCACCTAGTGTTTTTTTCATTCGCAACATTATAAAAGATCGTCGAATGAATGCACTTATGCGGAAAATAGTCCCCTATAAAAAAAAAGTAAGTTGTTTCAACTCCAGTCAAATCGAGTTGTTTATTTTCAGTTTATTCAAAGAAATTGTCAAAAGACTTCAATTTCCTTGTGAAATTACGTTAGCAAAACCTAACTAACACAGAAAGTCAGCTGAATATCCAATTAAAACTCTTTTTACAGAGGAACCATATTATAAAGAGTACTTTTATTGACCTTGGGAGTTACAATATCTTGCGGCCGATTAAATGCTTGGCAATGTGTTTTGGTGTTTCGGTGCCTTTCTAAATATGACCGACATGACCATCTTCATAAGAACTTATATCCAAAATTTCATTATATCGGTAAATTATCGTTATTTATGTATTATTTTAAACGTTTTCATGTAAACGTTGAACTAAACCACAAGTAATCAATTAATCAACGAAAACACTGAAAACTAAACCCGAGATAATGCCAGACTTTAATGAACGATATTTAATAAATTATGTTTCACTAATAATAATGTGTACAAAACATGTTTACTAATAAATAGTTATTTTTATATAAGGAAATAGATTACATTCCGTTTTCAACTTATGAAAAGGTCTATATGCATTGTTCTTATTTATAGCTATTTTTACGCCTCTGGAAATGATTAAACAATAAGTATTTCTTACGCTTCTTTTAAATACAAAAAATGCCTAACTCTGCTCATTACTTTTTCTCATTTTTTTGAAAATTCATTCTCGCCGGTTTGCAAGAAATGAGCAAACTTTTACAAACCTAGGCATGTTGCATGCAGCACTTACCATACTATATATCTGTGGCAGTATCGGAGTGCGCTTGAATGGCTGCTGGTCGCATGCTAAATAGTATTGAATTTTCTCAGTAATAGATATCCGGCTATAAATTATATTCCTGTTAATTGCTATTCATGGCACTCTGTCCTCTTAGAAAATGCCATAAGAACACGGCGGTCATTCTAATTTCAAACCGCGACATTAGAATCTACTCAAGCGGGCATTTGTGAAATTTTCAGCTTTCTGAATCTAAATAAATTATGAACGAAAAATGCTGTAAACATTTGGCTCAAATGGTATCGATTATTTCTCCCTTAGACACAGCTTCTCCGAATCTTTGCCAAAAAGCAAGATCACGTCGAGACCTATAGTGCCCCATCTTTATTTGCGACCATTTCAGCTTGGCCGCAACCAGTGACGATTTCAGTAATATTCCCTGGATAATACGTTTGTTCGCGGGACGTTTCGACATCCGCCGCAGATTCATCATCGGAGACATTAGCAGAAAACAATAGCAGGTGATGCTGGTAAACCCACGATAGATGTCGAAACGTCTTGCAAAGAAACGTATTGTCCCATCCTTGGAGTCATTTTCTTCTTAATAATTCCCTGGATATCTATGAGACCGACGACATGTGTACGATCGTCTCCTTCCTGTTTTTAACTGTACAGACATCTCTCCTACAACACCCGCCCGTGTGTTAGGTAACACTGCACTGGATTTTAATCGAGTGTACCATTTAAATAAGGCGTCGGGGAAATTCGTACGGCCCACGCAGCATATTCGATGAACACACGCAAAGGACATATCGCTGAAGGGCAGACGATATTGGGAGTTCATTTAACGACCCGCGCTTAGTACTTGTAACTATCACGAACTCCGAGCTCGCCCACTGTTGTCCCGAATGCCCGCACAAGAGAACGAGGGGAGTCAATCGGACAGGAAGAGAAGTGTATTCGCACGGAACACGTCAAGACAAGTAGGTGCAAGTCACGCTTAATAAAGGCTGCGGGGTATTTATTCCGCCTTTTCCAAGAACAGGCGTCAGCGGCAGGGAACCAATCAGATATGAGGAAAAATCGATAGCCATGGCCCGTGCTCTCATGTCAGTGGCGTGGAGTTGCAGTCGGCGGCCTTTTTGCAACATGAGTGGTTGTGGTTATGGGTGCATTCCCAGGACAGATGTGCATTGATAGCCTATATGTCCTGCATATTGTCATGGCAATGGCCGGCCATAAATT
This sequence comes from Ligula intestinalis, assembly GCA_036362985.1. Taxonomy (NCBI): domain Eukaryota; kingdom Metazoa; phylum Platyhelminthes; class Cestoda; order Diphyllobothriidea; family Diphyllobothriidae; genus Ligula; species Ligula intestinalis. The sequence goes on along the minus strand of JAYGXS010000009.1, from coordinate 22,489,647 downwards.
ATGCACTACGTGATATAACCTCTGCGCAGCCGTTTATAATTTACGCTTTGGTGTTCGCTGAAATTATATTTCTTAACCTCTTGATGCTAATGCTCTTGAAATTACGTCACAGGTTGACTTAACTAGACTAGGTTGATCACATCATCGTGGGCAGTCCGGGGGTTTAACAACTCACAGAAGGTGATTTCGCTTGCGTATCATTTTATATAAGAACAATGGGAGTTCAAGTTTTTTCTCAGATGACATCGATACACGGAACATGCACACTTGGGTATGAGTGGCTGGCAGTTTAACGAAATGAATATATACCGGGAGAAAACATTTTTTTCTCAAACACAGAAAAAGTGATTTCTTGGGTGGGTAGGGGACAGCAAACCGCGTAGGGGGCCATTTACATGTGAAGGGCAATACGTTACTCACATTTAAAGAGGTAGGTAAGAGGAGGTGTGTATTCCATTGTCGTCTGGACATGATACCCAAAGTCGTATTCTATGTCGCATCGAGGTTCCTTGCAGTATCCTTCCCACTCATGTGTCAAATACAGCTGCATCGCTCCCGGTATGCGAAATGACTTCAGTTGAAGTCGTATACGTCCTCCTGAGTACAAAAGCTGTCCGCTAACTTTCAACTGGACTTTAAAAAATTGTGAAATAGCAGGTCTGCTAAATAGATGCTGCGGTGCCTAAAATTGACAAAGATTTATCAGTAAAGGTGTGGACTTACCATATGGAGCTCCACTTTCATGCTGGAGACAGTAAAATTGCACTGAAAGTCATAGAATTCGTTATGTCTTGCGATCCAACTTCGAATACAGCGGACTTGCGTCGGTGGGTTATCAAAGATAAATTTTAATGTGTCCACCACTCCGTGGAAAGGTACATCCAACACTTCCAGTTTTGTTTTGATCATATCAAAGTTCCAAGTCACCAGACTGTCATCTCTGTAGTGATCACGACATTTTGGTCTTATCTCTTTGGCTAAAAACGAAAGTATTAGCCGAAATGAGTCAAGCCGATTTCTGGTGCCAGTCTACTGCCCCTTTCGTTAACAATTCGCTACCTGGGCGCTGAAGTGAATGGGTTTCTCTATTTGAACCTGTGACTAGGCTGTAAACGTCAATAAATTAAATCCACCAGAACATTTAAAACATTGTGTGTACACAGGTTTCTATGGCAATCAGCCAATTTATGATTGCGCAACATATACCTTAGATTGCATTGCATTATTTCAATCGGTGGTTTTGACAGACAAATATCATGCGGTTGGCGGTCAATAGAGTGAAATTTTAGGGACTAGTGCTACCCCAAAATAATCTGTATTTTTTAAGTGTTTGCTTTATTCTGCTCGATGACTCTTGATATATCACACACATTTATATTTGAAATGACTTTACCTTTATGGAACATGTGTACATGGAATTGTTTATCGCTTGCAATACGCATTAAATAAGTGGGTGTTCATGTTTTATTTATAAACAAATTGACTTATTGTGTTGAAGTTCGTCTGCCTCGGTTAATATCTGTTGAGAAAGCAATTATTCACCCTTTGAGAGATCCCAGCTTGCTTCGTGGAAGAACGGAAACAGGGAAATTTAAACCCTCCTTACATTAAAATTAAACCATCTTGATTTTTGTATGATCCAATTCTTTTTTTCTGTTAAAAGAAAGCAAGCTGAATTTCTTTAGCTTTTTAAGCCTTACTTTTTTTCTCGTTAATTAGGTAAATTTGCTAACCAGTGATTCAATATATGCTGTGGTTTTCCTTTTTCTTGGAGGTTGTTGCGTTCAGACGGCAGTTTCTGTTGGGCAGTTAGAATGTGAGTAGACCAGAAACCAGCGTCCTGAAGGTAACGGAATATCCTGGAATCAAGCTGCATGATAATTAATCGCACACCCTTCCTTTAGTGCTATTTCTAAATATGAAGAATATTTCAGAAACCTGGTTAGCGTTTCAGGCCAGAACGAGCCTTCAGTATTCTAAAATATTGAGTCACGTCCTAATGTTAATGCACATAGATTTGGTTGCCAGCAGTTTATCAATTTATGTTTCACATCGCAAACTTCCAGAGAGTAACACTCTGGAGAATTGAAGGAGAAGTTGCAATCGCTGGAACAAGAAGTTTGATCGCCTGACTTTTCGGGTTCTCTTTTGAACCATTCATCAAATGTAAGCACAGACAAGGAGGATACGATCACATGCTGTTCTCTACACCCCTCACCGAGGTCCATTGAAGGAGGGTTACAAAAAACTGTAAACGCCCCCTGCAAAAGATGTACCACATTCGATTCATGCTCTTAATCTGATTAGTAGATATTGAAGAGCCCAGTATGACTGCTAATAAATGTTATTATTGAATAATTACGGTCAGACTCTTTGCTGATCCAAACATTATCTCCCTCATTGTACTGATCTTCACAGTATCATCTGCTCGGGAATCGTAGAAGGAAGAGATTTTTTCGATAATTATTTCGTTTTATACTGAAAACGCGGTATTTTCAGAGAAATGTAGACTTTACTTGATTTCAAGGCAGTTAGAATACTCTTGTGCACAATCTAATTATCCTAGATTCAGCACCAGAATTTCAAATTATGTTCAGGATGTCGGTACTGTGTAATTGTGATTTTTAAGTCTAAATCGTGCAAAGGATAGTGTATTAGACTAGCAATATATTCTGGAAGATATAAAATTCCCTACGATGCATGCAAGGACAACTTACTCATACAGCCGATGGTTGAACCCCAACAGACAGAGAAGACAAGCACGGCTCTCAATTGAATTGAGTTGATGTGCATTTTGGTTTGGTTTGTCAAAAACACTATGCTGTCTCCAAACGATCGCAGTCTACGAATGCTTGCTCAAAGGCTGAATAAGGCAAAAAAATATTTGCAATACTTATATAGTTAGCAGAGATGGAGGTCACTTATGGCAAGATGAAAGACCTGTCAATTCGGTTTGTTCTTAAAAGTAACTAGAGCAAATATTCACCCAATTCACCTTTGTGTCTCACGTCAGTTGTCAACTAACAGCTACTAACGAAAGTATGATGTCGGTTAACATGCTTTACACGGTCTACACATAGAATACTGTGGTGTTAAAGCAGGTGCTTTAATTTCTTTATGTGTTGTGCATAGGTACAGAAAGAAGAAATAGGTTCTGCCATCACCGGAACAGACCATCTTCACCACATCTGCCCAGCATTAGGAACAATAAATGCCCAGGTCATTTTATTTCCTTAATGTATTTTTATGGCGAACGTTAAAGTGGAAAAGGTGAAACTAAGATGGCACTTAGGACCCTCGAAATTGAAAAAAAAATCCGTAGAACTTACACATTGGTGCAGAGTCAAGTAACTCTGTCAAAGAATCTGTCATATCAGACACAGGAGGAAATCATAAAAACTGTCCACGAAAAAGCAGCAGACTTACTCATGAAATTCTTGACGGGTAATGGTACACCAATGAAACCGACGGCTAGTTTGTGCATAAAATGTAACATCCCTGTTAATGACAGATATATGTAGAAATATTGGTACACGCGATTAACTGAAAAACTGTAAACTTAGAAAGAGATTAATGTGCCCGGCTAAAGAACTCACAACACGACGCTTGTGGACAATCGCTTGTTATTTATCAGAGTTTTGCTTCGGAAACGAATCAAGACAATCGTATCGAATTTCTTTGCTCGTTAATAGCACAATCATAATCACAATTTCTGAATTTATATGTATTTAACAGGTAACTTTACAGAAAAACTTTCCTTTGATATTAAGGACAGCTTCAGTCCTGCATAGTATCAAATGAGGGACACACTGAAAGGTATCCTAGGAAGTTTTTCTCCAGGCAACTAGCGGAGATCTGTCCATTTCAGCAAAAGTAGTAGGAGCGGGCAGTTTTGCGTCAACAATATCACCACTAATTAAGTATTATTTACACTTGGATGGAAGTCAGAACTGCTCGCTAGCCATACGTTTTTCCTTTCAGGAATGTGGAATTTTCACTCACAGCTAACTCTGGTTCCCAGGGCTGTGGTTCCGTCCTGCATGAGATATATCCTCGACACATCTCAAACAGGTTTATTTTCAAACATTGACCTGCTCACAAGATTTTTCATGTCAACTTTTCAACAGTATTTGCATCTGGATCTCCTGTCTTTATATATTCACCATTCATTTCTTGACCCTGTGGTACAGTCTGGTTGTCCGGTAGCCATCCCAAGTGCATTGCTCCCCACACCACAACAAGTGCTATAACAGGTGGAGAGATTAAGCAAATACTACTTATATACACGATAGTGAAATGTACTTATGAGCTTATTTGTAATTGCTGATTGAAATACACTGGGCGCGAAACGCCAACTCGCTCCATCGAAATAGTTGCCGAGAGCGAACTGTGCATGGAGGCTGCCAGCATATCTCCTGCCGTACATCGGCATACCAGCATCCTCTACTGCCATTCCCAGCACGCTACCTCAAGGGTAAAAAAATTGAAATCTAGAGGCTGAGATCGAGCCTGTTTCAATAAAAGACGTGCATTTAATGTACACCTCTATATTTTCCTCTCTTTTGTTAGTTTCTTCCGTGGTTTTAGTAAGTTTCGACATTTTTGCTGGACAGTAAAGTATCTAATTGTTTACATATGATGCACCTGGTGCCATTGGTCTGAACGACTATAGCTAAGGTTATAAGTCGGACGTCGACTGGGCGTCTTCTATGCTTAACAGACAAGGCAGTACTATTACGGCTGTTAGGACAGCCACCAACTGGGTCATAACTCGGTCCGTCATGGGGCAAGAGAACAAAGCAAGCTGCTGCTGCTGGAGACACGGGACTCTGTTGCCCTAGGCAAGAAACCTGCTGCTGGCCGAGACGAGAACGACGCCAGCAGACACGCTGCTGACGGACACAGGGCGAGCTGCAGACAAGACCTAGCTGCTGAAAAGACCGAGGTGCAGACACTGCCAAGCTGCACAGCAGGACAAGCTGCCGGACACACAGAAGGTTGAGTTGATGAACAAGCAAAATTTTGTGGTTACTTCTACAAATATATTTTGTTGCCGTCATATTTTATCGCCCATGTGTGTTCGACCATCGGTTTCGATGAAGTCAACCAACTGAACTAACAGTTTGGTAGATGAGGTGACGGCCTCAGGGGTGAGTTTATAGTGTAAGAGGACGTAGTTAGCGGCTCCGCACTCTTCACCTTCTCCCATGAGTCTCGAAGAGACAAGACAAACCTGGCGTGGGCTGCTGTATCAAATGCAAGCCAATACACCGCCTAATTTAGTCTTACAGTGACAGTAGACTTTTGCGCTGGTACTACTGTGCTATTTAGCCTCACTCACCCATAGCAGGTGTGGAGACAGGTCCAAGGAGGCCGAGACTGATACGGCTACTACTGTGTCTAATTACAACTGGCTGCGATTTAGTTGAGTCTCACAATCATTACTATCTCTGACGCTAAAATTTTTCAGAAGTGACGCTGGATTTAAGTTAACACTAGAGGGCTCATGCCCCTTGTCGCAACAAGGAGTGTGAATCTGGGTTCAAACTATTTCGAGTAAGTACATGCTTTGGGTCCTGAGCAGAAGAGCGTTTGTCTTGGTTTCCGCCCTATCAACTCCACCCATCAGGCTGTGTCATCTTAGATAATAAGATACTCCTGATATAGGAAGGTGCCTATACTACGAGTGCTAGTTTCGATTAATCATGCATGGTAAGACCAGTAGATAGTATACTATAAGTATTTATTGTGTGCTTTTTAAGGAGTCGCACCCAATATGCACTCGCAATCTGTGTGAGGAGGAAAAAGTGATCAGCATTTGGATAATAATAGGGTGTTTGAAAAGTAATGTACCAGTCCTACCATGCACTTATGGCATGCATTTTGCCGTCTATAGCACAACTACATACCTAGCACAATATCCATCTATAGCTTGAACTTTTTGGAACCTGTGCTCGTATCCTATTGATCACAGCACATTGTGCGAATGGGGGTTTAAGGTATTCAGAGTAAACACGCAACTTCCGTAACTGTCAAACCAGAGTCTTGGAGACGAAGGCTGGTACTGGTACTGATATTTCTAATACTACTTACAAGGGGCTCAGATAATACTGGGTTCAGATACCTAGAATCTCAACAGAAAGTTTAGTTGTACTGGTGCTAGCAATGACGCTGCCATTTTTCGGAGGTCAGACTATTTTCTTTCTAAATAGGTGCGCTACAAGCACAGTAGTAGAGGACAGCAGTGTTGCTGTGGATGCAATAGGCTAGATGCATAGACTAGGGATTGAGGACTAGACTACACTACCACAGC
>JAYGXS010000009.1:22454265-22483234 GCA_036362985.1 Ligula intestinalis | reverse complement strand
CAGTTCTTGCATATTTTCGAGCGTTTACAGTGTCTTCGTGTATTCGTGTCTGCGTGACCTTGACCAAGCTGAGGTGAAGTCTACGGGCTGTCGTACTTTAGTAGAGCATCTGTTATTTAGCGTGATTGTGGCGGCACACCATTGGAGGCGGACGGCTACAATGGATCCCCTCCCCCCCTTCGTTCTCCAAGACCCGTTGTTCAAAAGTCATGCGTCACCACAACCAACTGTTCCAATGCTCTCTTGCACTGACACCCCCGTCCCCGAGGCTTGACCTCGCAGCTGCATCTGGAAGGCAGGTAACAGCTGCGCGAACGCCCCCGTTCTGTCGGTTTTCTAGCGCCCCGAGACTGCCGCCCTGGCGACCGTAGTTTATTCAGTCACGCACACACACCCGAGCATACACGGGCGTCCAAATACCTAAGGGGGATTTAAATAGTCATTAAGTTGGTTCGGCCTCTGCAGGCGACATCCCCTCGGGCAATTGCAAGAAAACAATAACAGAACAGTCGAACCTGTTCCGCAATCCTACTGAATCAGCTGTCGCCACTGTCTTAAGCTCTGTCAAGTCTGGCTGGGCGCAATCAACACTAGCCCTGGCTTCGCCAGTGGCCACTGCCACCTGGGATGGCAAATAGGAGTTCTGTACATAATAAATCGTTCCTTCTGATGACTTGTGTCTTTTAACTTCCAAGTTGGGATTTGATCTGATGATTGTAGTGATCCGAGTACAATGCACTACTTAGACACCTAAAGAGTAACCAAAATAATATCTGAAGTTTCTGAAATAGCTATACGCGATCATCAAAAGAGCCATATATTGCTCGCGAGCCATGGGTTGCCGACCCCTGGCCTAGATGGTGCAGTGTGGAGCCAGCCTCGTTTGGACAGGGCAAGGGGCTACGTTTCCATTGCTGCCCATTAAACGGGCTACTGTCTAACGTGTGTTTGACATTAACGACTCCGACCATCAGGGAACTTATTAACCGATACATTCATCCCGCAAACATATGAAAAGAATCGCAAGTGTAAAACACCTTTCTGCTTTAGCAATTAACGTCTGAATAAGACCGACTGAGATAAATAGGGTGTAAAAAGAAACATGTGACTTCTAGGAAGTAACTGATAAGAAGTAGATGTGATCACTGGAAAGAAAATTTTACTCACCTGACATTTTGAAAGGCGTCGCGGATCCATATTGTCACGACCCACCCCCACGAAAAGAAACATTTACAGTTGTCTATAGGACCTGATGCAATTGCGGACGAAGTTACTGCATTGGAGGAACTGCGACACTACTCAAGACGTAAAGTGCCGAATACGCGGCAGCAGTGCAGATAAATGACGCCAATCTTCAAGTCGCGGCTCATTCAACAAGACCCGGCCACACATTCAAATTTGAAGAGACCGACTTTCTTGCCAGGGGTGACAATCGCGTAAGTCGCGAGTTAGTTGGGTCATGATTCACGGGCCCCCAGTCCATGGGCAAGTGCAACAACCTACCCAGTCCATATTCGGTGTTAAGACTCAATTTGGCTCACGTAAGTCGCCACTTGGGGAACGGACAGGCCATTGCGTCATCTTACGCCAAAACTGCAGGGCCAGACGGTCGAACAATCATCACGCCCAATTCCACCGCATATGATGAAAGTTTCGCACGAGCCGGCCATCAGGCAATTAGCGCACGAGCGGGCAGCTACACTCGACAGGGGAAGCAGGTAATTGTCATAAATGTGTAGCAGTATAGCACTTGTATCCTTTAAATAATGCAGCTCCCTCCATACGAATTACACTTTTCTGCTATTGCATCCAATGCTGGATCCGTTACGGATTTCAAAACGTCAGGCGAATAAAATACTTGTCCAAATTATCCGATTGCAATAATCATCCTTATCACTCTTGCGCCTACATAACACCACATCAGAGCTACTTTTCCAATGCGAGCCTGCTGCAACCCGCAAACATCTAGAATTTACATTGTATCCCCCTGCGTCCTGGTAGCAATGCCAGCCAACATGTCAAGGAATCCATCGAAATTCCTCCAACCCCTCTTCTTTGGCAGGTGTTGACGGAGTACCACATCTGTTAACCTTCAGGACTGCAGGACCCTTAATAGTGTACTGTTCTCCTACATGCCAGAGCAACAGTACCGTCCTCTAAAACAGTTTTGGTCCTCTTGTCAAAAAGTTCTTTTTTGAGAAGTGACAGGGGCTTGCACCAGCTGCAAAGCGTGTTGCCTTCAAAATCCAGTAGACTTGGGTCACTGCACTCCTGTGCTGCGGTTGTGATAAAATGTGACAGGCGACAACCCGAAAAAGAGACCAGAAGCGCTGACGCGTTCTGACGTCCTCCCAGGGACGCCGACACCGATGAGTCCATGGGTCAAAAAGTTCAAGTGCACTCTTGAGTAGAAATGGCAGATTACTCGAGTGATTATAAGCATCGAACACGTTACTAATGCTCCTTCAAATAACGGGTCACGTTGCTCTTCTATTGTGAGTTTTTCCCCCACGTTCATTCATTATTTATGATAAGATAAAAATTCTTTGTGACGATTTAGTAGCGTCTTATATACGACGATAAAAATCATGCAAATTTTAAGAGGAAATTTGACTTGGTAGTTTAGCATGTGTTTTGTCATACTGTTTTAGTTGATTGAGTGAATTTCATCCTGGGAAACCTTTTCAGATAAGAAAATCGCCATTTTATTAATATTTATTAATAGAAATGGTCACCAATTTTGGCGAAATTGGGAGCGGGCTCGTACCGAAGGAATTTGCTTTGTTATTACGTATGGCAGAACAAAACAGTTTATTAAGGTACATTGTGGTACAGAGGAACTCCAAAAAAACTAAAAAAAAGTATAAAACATATCCCTTTCAGAACTGCGCAATTTGTCCAAAATTGTTCGGATGCAAGTAAAACCAGTTCAAGTAAATTGCATTTCAATGTAAGTCATGTAGAAATATATTTTTTTTGGAAATTAAACATGCCAGTTATACGTTATTTGGAAACGGAACCGACAAAGGGATGATAATTTAAAAAAACTGTACCTAACATTGCCATCCTTTTTCGCATTCGCGAGCGTGTAAAAGATCCTAGGAGAAAGTCACTAGGGCGGAAAATAATGCAGTAAAAAGAATAAAATTCATTCGTCATTTATAGTCAAAGTAAATACTTTCTTTACCGGTAAATTGAAAGCATTGTTAGAAATCTCAAATTTCAGTTTGAGGTTACTTTAGAAAATGATAATATACACAGACATTCATCAGCTGAATATCCAATTAAAGCACTTTTGAAGAGACAACATATCGTAGAAAGTTTTTTTTAATCTTATGAATGACGATATCGGAGTTATAATGCAGACATTCCTTAAGTTCGACAATGAAGTTTGCTGTTTTGAGGAATTTCTAAGTATGATCCACACGGCCATCCTCAAAAGCACTAATATTCAAAAATTATTTTATTTCAGTAAATGATATTGATTAAAATCTGATTGAAAAGGTATTGATGTGAACGTCGACACTCAGCTGATGGATGAACACATATTGACTCTGAAAAAGCTGAGAATCGTGCAAGAATGTAAAGATCTATACTAAGTGAATAGTTATCCACTGATGGTAATATCTATATTAATCTTGACTAAGAAAGTTTTTTTGATATGTGAAGAAAGTTTTCACCTAAATTTTTCAATTTAAGGAAATATTGAACTTTATTATTCTAGTTTATAGCTATTTTTACGTCTCTGGAACTCAGGGATTATTGGTAACATTTTAAACTTCGTTAATGTTTTAAATTTGCCAAATGTTGTTCATTGGTATTTTTAAATTTTCGTAAATGCGTTCACGCCGGTATGCGAGTAATGGCCACAGTTAAATACTTAAACGAAGTATTAAGCATTCGTTAAGAAAAAAATACAATTTTCTTGGCAATCTCTTAGATCCGAAGAAGTAAAAAATAGCTGTAAATTAGAATAATGAATCTCAATCTTTCCCTTATTTGAATACATAACCTAACAACACTTTTTATATTCAATGAGTTTTCTTTGGTTGGCTTAAAAAAACATTTTACCATTAATGGATAGCTATTTACCTAATATCCTTCTTAAAATTTCTGTATATTATTGATCCTGTTCAGTGCCTCCATGCTTTCGCCCAATAATAAAGACTGCGTTCGGCGTTTTCTCAAACGCTTCAAAATTACCAATATATATTAAGATAATTTTCTGGAAAAAATGAGTATTTATATCACTGTTTATAAAGATGGCCATGTGCATCATAGGTAGAAATGCCCCATAACAAAAAAAAAACATCGTCGAACATAAACAACTCCACCAACAAAAGTCTGATATATTTATTCCTAAGATCAGTAGGAAATCTTTCTGTAATAAGTTACCTTTTCCAAAAGCACTTTATTTGGATATTTTGCTTAAGTATATCTGCGCATGCTACCTTCGTCCAAGGTAATGCCAAAGAGCGAATGAAGATTTTTGAAAAACTTTTTAATTAACCTGAAGATACATTATTTACGTTGACTGGAAATGAAAGATTCCATTGAAGTCTTTAAACTGGGTTACTTTTGCCATAATGAATTTCTTCCAGGCTGTATCTTAAGCTTTTGAATGCAAAAAAACCCAACCATAAATACGAGAAGATTATTGTCATTCTTCTGTCAGATCCGTTTATAAATAACACAAGCGGAAAGCATAGTGTAAAAATATATATCTCGTCATGACTTACATTTACCAAGACCTGTTAAGCGTTATCTTTGCGATAACATATATGGAGGCTTTTGCTTATAAGTCATCCAGGAGATGCAGTAAAACAAAATTCGACCAACACTCTTTTGTAACTGTTTTTGTGCAAAATTTCGTAAGTTAGCAAAATATATTTTTTAAACCAAAATTATTCCTTTTTCCTGAAAACAAATTTGATTCTTTTACTTGGCCTCACAAAACTTCTGCTTCTGGAAAGGATACGTTTTACACCTTGTTTTTACTTATTTTGAAGTTCTTCCATATAAAAATGCATATTTGTGAAACAGTTTGATTCTTTCATAGGAATTTTCTTTCATATGAGACTTGTTCCAATGACACCAAAGTTAATGCACATTATCCTAAATAAACTTGAATAAAAGGGCAATTGTCCTAGCTAAAAGTTTTTTGCCGTATTAACTCTACGCAGATGGTCAGAATAACGTGAGCAAACTAGGTAATTTTCATCATGAATAGTTGCCGTCGAACAGTCCAATCTATCACTCCACTTCTTGTTAGCTCACAGACGTTGACCGAGTGTTCGATCCCTTTAACTTTCTCGATATAAAACCGTTAGACATTGGATAAGTTACTGCAGGCACGTGAACCATAAACGCGCCTTATAGCAGGATTGGCCTTTATGTCAGAAAATGTACTTTTACGAGCGGCAACGGGTACGCATTACAACTGCGAAGGGTGCCGCTTTCAATGTGCAATTTGCATAATACCCTGCAGTCCTGTGCTGCGAGCGTGGTAATATATGACGGACTTAAAGATGCAAAAGACGAAGCTAAAAGTACTAACATGTTATCACGCCTGCTTCTAGGCAGAATGCATCGAAACTCGTGAGTCAGCAGATAATATTTGCAAAGGCATTCTTGATTTGCAATCGCAATTTTCTCGAGTGCGTACGAGTCTCGATGAGGTTACTCATGCTACTTCTAATACCACGATGCTTGGCGTTTTTATTCTGATACATTATTTAAAGATAACAGCAAAGGAAAGCCTAATCCTAGTTATTTTTGCCTTTTGTTAGCTTGGGTGAGATATTTGCATCTGTTTCGAAACAGAAGACAAAAAAAATAATTTCCGCGGATAACGACGTTGGTGATTAAGCTTTTGGGGCTCTTACAGCCAGCGAACGAGCCCTCTCAAAAATGGCAGCAGTTAGCTTAAGCTCAGCATAGATGTCTTCCAGTCGCTGTGAAGAGGATACGGCTTAACAAATAATGGAATATTAATTGAAATTACATAAATTTGAAGAATTATTCCGGGAGCAGTTCAAGCCTCATTACACTCAAGGTATTTTGTCAGACACAAGAAGGAATGGTGGATTTCATGCGAGCGGTAATTTTGGTAAGTAAAAATTGATCTTTGTGCATTTATATTCACGGCTCAGCGTGATTCACGTTGGTCAACTGTAGAGCGATGGTAGCACAAAAGCCTTCTCTACTGCGTGGGTGGGACTCCCGCCAAGGACGCACCTTTTACACAATTGAGTCAGCCTTATAATAATAATAATAAAGGACACTGATACACCAATGAAATCACAATGCACCTGCCGAAAGCTACGTCGCTGTGGGCCGTAGACTCTGTGAACAGTAACTCAGTGTGAAGTGAGTAGACAAAATCATCCAGAATTCGAGAAGCAAATTGCGCAACCGTTCTAACTGTTGTTGTGTTATTTTATTAGAAGAAAGCCATAAAAAACTGGCAACAAAAGTGAGTATTCAAAAGGGGAGTTTCAAAATGATCACATCTTTTTGAAAGTAAGGCAGGAAAAATACCAGAGATGAAAAAGTTGCAAAAATTCCCAGTAGATGAGAAGTTACTGAAAGCGTTTGCTTGCTAAAATTGTGTTCAGAGATGAAAAAGTTGATATTAGGGGAGAGAGAATGCAGACATCTACAAGGAAAATAAACTATGATGGTGACAGAGGAGTTAAGGAATTTTAGTAAAGAGTATCTCAACGCTAAGAGGGACGTAATGACCAGCCGTTGCTGACAGGGATAGGTCAATGGGTAAAAAATTGAAAAAAACACTGTTGGATATAAATCAGTTTGCTCGAGTGCTTTAACGCACCGACTATAACCTCAAATGACCTGCAGATTTTCAATTCTAAGGACTTACAAAAAATCAACGATTATATCAACAGAAAAAGTTACATTATTCTAATATTCTGTTGTTTTTTTCCTTTTGAGAAGCAGCGTATAAAATCTACGCATTGTCGCTGAACTGGAGCGATCAAATACTGCCCAGACGATTACAGTCCATCAATTATGCACCCACGACTCTTTCCCATAGCTGAGGTTAGATTCCCTAACTGCTAGTACAACGAACCACCGCCGTAAGTATTGGGATGTATGTATAACCAAGAAAACCAAGGTAAGGACTGCAATAAAATTTTGGTGAGGATAAGTTATGCAAGCACCCTTAAGTTAAAATACTTGGCCCAGCCTACCTTGGTTTATTGTTTCAGTACTATGGGGATTAAACCCCTGTGTTAACCAATTTATTAATATAAGGACACGTACAACGTTTTTAATTGGGTTTCTGTTATTCAAAGTCCTTCTGTTCATTGACGTTTGCCTTCCTTTTTAATTTTTAAAATATTCATCTGAAGTTTGTTGATATATGTACACTATGACGAGTGCTGCAAGGAAACGTCATGACGAAATTTGACTGAGAAGCTTAGCATACATATTTTCGCATCATTTTGATCCACGGAATGGATGCTATCCTCAGAAAGCCTTTTAGTTAGGAAAACTGCCCTATTAGTTAAGTTTATTAAAGGTGTTGGGCAATAATTTTGGCCAAATCAGGAGGATCATTATTTCGGAGAAATTTCATTTTCTATTTAGTATAACAAACCAACCTGTTTATTATTAGACAATACGCTATTGTGAACCCTAAATAAATAAGAAAAGTTTGAAACAGAATCGAAAAATTCAGCCTCAACTTACCAAAAATGAAAATAAATCCAATTTTTAAAAACTGTCATTAATTTCCAGAAACAAGGGACAGTTTAATTTCGTAAAATTACTTTTTGGTCATCTACAAAGTTTTTTTACCAAATGAGCAGTAACAAACACTCTATGATCAATTTTTCTTTACCGCAGCGAGTATTTGGGACGTAATCAGAACTTCTTACGTTTTTGTGAAGGTGATACAGGACAGATTTTATGAAATCTAAATTATGCAGAAATACAAATTTTGCTTTATAATATCCGCTCATGGGTAATTAAGAAACGAAACAAAAGGAAGATTACTAATTACCAAAAAAATAATTTGAAACTTTGCGACCGATTTTTTATTCGCAGGCTTAGAACAGTACCTCTGAGTAAACCAAGATAGCTTAAAATATTCCAATATAAGGAGAAAAGTGTTTCCTTCCATTTCTAGCCAACCTTTATCATCAATCTTCCGGTGCATTAAAAAGCTTGTCAATAAACCACTATTTTCGTTTGACAGTACCTTGCAAAAAGGTAAAATGCATTGATATTCCTCATACGTATATCATATTTAAGTGTTTCTAAAAGGGTAAACTTCTATAGAATTTTCTTTTTAAGCATACTAATAGCAATATCAGATTTCTGTTGCCGACATTCTTTTTCCTCGAAAATGTGTTTTGCTGTTTTAATGAATTTCTGCAAAAGTGCACATCACCATCTCCATAAGAAATAATACCCAGAAACTCATTCGTTTGGTAAATATTTGTTTTATTTTGAATGATTTCATACAATCGTCTAACATAATCTGTGTTGATGAAAAAGAGCTTAACAGCACTGAAAAGTTCGAAAATCATTCAGAATTTAGGGGTTCATGTGTAAGTAATAGTACTTCAATAACGGCAGTATTTTAAAAAATGTTTGACTAAGGATAATGTCTTTTTGCATGAAGAAAGTGTCTCGTTCATATATCCAAATTAAGGAAAGGGTTAAATACACATTTCAAATTATCATCTCTTTTTTACGCCTCAGGAACTTGGAGTTTATCAAGAATTTTTTGAACAGGCACTCGGTAGTTCTACGACTTTCTTAAGATACCAAAGTTGCCTATGTTGTTAATTATAAAAATCAAAGTTTTAGTACATGCGTTCAGGCCTGTATGCGAGTAATTATCAATCGTTTAAAAACTTAAGCATTTTGCATGCATCCTAGGCCAAACTGTAAACCTAGAAGAATAATTGCGGCAGAAATTTAGGTATTTTATGTTTTCCAGCAAAGGTTTTGCTGCTTCGGCGCGGTAAGGCTTTACCTTTTCTATCATTATCACCACCATTCCCAGTTTGCACGGTCGTTGGGTACCTGATTGTTAAGGGGACACACATAACTTCCAGCAGTTTGCTTGTCGAATGACCCATAGCTTAAAACCGACCCCAGCTGGCTATTGATTACGAATATACTGAAATTTAAAACCAATTTTTGTTCTGGCAAACAGCACGACTGAGTATAAGTAATTCATTATAGTTCAGTTTATTTAGAGTAGTAGGCAATAGCTTTGCCTTTTGAAAACAGTATGCATTAAATATCCAACATAACATTTGTTACAATAAAAAGTGAATATCAAATACGCATGTACACATTTTAGCTGCAGGTATGACCGATGTGTCGGTGAGAGCAGTCAATGCTTTCTTGTATATATAAAATATTCCGCATAAAATATGTTACTATAAAATATTCAATAACATATACACATGTACAAGACTTATCTGTAGGTTTGGCCAATGCATCGGTGACTACTGGCAATGCTTTCTTGTGCACATTAAATGTATCTGTTAGGTATTTACGTTGTGTCCCTTGGGTCCTGATATCCGTACAAGCCAACATGCTGGTCGATCAACCAATTGGTAGCAGATGCGATGGATCAACACAGGTGCCTGCTCTGGGCGTATCAGGCGTTATTTAGGCTGCACTCGCATACCAAATGCCGAACATTGGGTGAAGAGGGAGGTCGGTGGCACATGTAACTAGTTGCCGACTCGGGCGCCAGCCCCTCGTACCCTCGATTCCACACCTACTCCGTGACAGTTGAGTAATGTATTGCAGCTCTAGCCATCTGCGTCTGATCCCGCCTACAGTATTCTGGACTTGTTTATGACGACGAGGTCGGTGGATGCTCAAACAGAAGGCGTCAGCTATCTTGAATGCAAATCCACTATCACCTAAGGAAAATTGAAGCATAAGCAACATTTCCTGTCCGACAGGCTGTGAAGCACTCGGTGGAAGTCATCAGAATTGGCGGACAAACCATCGAATCAACCAAAATCACTCTTATTCTTCTTTTAGCTCACAGGCCATGGCTGCCTGCTATATATTTTAAAGTTCCTGATATAAAGCTGATGGACAATGGGGAATCTACTGTGCTCCTGCATGCAAGTGGACCATTAAAATACACCTGCAGCAGTTTTGTTCTCCGTGCCAAAATGTACTTTTCCGAGATACGACGGGTATGGATCACTACAACAAAGGGTGCCGCTTTCAAAACGCAGGTTGCGTCAATACCTTTCTTTTCTGACCGCTAACTGAATATTCGTGCTGGAAAAAGTAATTAGGTAGTATACATATTTATCATTGATTTTGAGTGTCCTATCAAATTCAGAAGGCATGGAAAATTTTTTGTCTGCACTCGTTTGTTAGAAAATTACGCCTTATTTTAATTGCAAACTTAACGAAAGGGTATCCTTCGGTTAAAGAAAAGTGTGTAAATTGCCGAGGCATTTTAAAACCTACTGACTACTTAGCTTGAAATAAAAGTTTTCAAACAGCTTACTGCGTACATTTTGTCTAAGGAAAAGTTACTTTTCGCCACAGATTGAGGAAGAATTTATATTGTTCTCACAAACTATTGCACTACATGAAGATCATGCTTTACAAATAACAGGCAGCATTAATAAATTGGCTGATAAGAGATATTATAACTAACACCTCACAATCTTAAAAAGCTCAAATTATAAATCTTTTCAGAACCGAAATATACCCTTTCCTTGAGTATGAAATGTAAAAGGGGTCATTTTCTACTAAACCAATACAAGAAATATTTTTTTCGTGTATATTTTCCGTGTAAATATAGTTGAATTTTTAAGCGTAGTCAAAATCAATGATAAACTTACTTACCTTAGATATTTTTGAAGCCAGTTTTTACAGTACGTGCGATTTAATGGAGGTCCAAATTGAGCTCGTTATAAAGCTGGCATCATATCGTGACTGAAGTAAATTCATAAAAGATTATGCAATGATCAGTTTTGCAACCTGAGTCAATGCCAATTGACGAAATGGTATCACTCTTTCGCATATGTTGGCATGTTACACGAAGACTGGGCCGTAATAGATGTAAGATATTCACATCTCTTTTTCTAAAAGACATGACGGAAAATAATTTTCCTCAAAGGACGGCTTTGATAATTTGGTTTTGGGTTGGAACGGCAACTGAACGAACCCTCGCAACCCAGGCAGCAGTTAGAGAAAGTTCAGCATAGACGCGTTTCATTTGCTGTGAAGAGGATACAGCTCAACAAATCGAAGCGCAGTAAATCTGTTCAATTATTACGGGAACAGTTCAAGTCTCATTTTCCTATCTTAGGTCTCTTCACACACAATGCATCTTGCCACAGATGGTTATAAATGGTAGATTCCATACGAGCAGTATTTTAAATGTAAAATTCACGCAGCATGGTGAGCTTCGTAGCTCAATGCTAGAGCGTTGGCTGCGCAAAAGCCTTCCCTGCTGTGAAAATTCGACTCCCACTCAGGCCGCCACGAGCAAAATGCTCGACTGTTGTGAACTGTCATTATGGGATTAAGTTCAAATTAAAAAGATCCACAATAACCGGCAGCATAAGAAAACATTCAAATGAGGAGTTTTAAAATGACCACATCTCTTTTTAAGAAGCCAAAGCTGGAAAAATACCAGGAGCTGAATAAACTGCAGGCATCTATAAAATACGTTAATTTCAATGACGACAATGAAGTGTGTGAAATTTGGTGAGGAGGATTTAAGTATAAAAGGGGCGTCATAAACAGAAGTAGCGACACCGGCAAGTGAATGCATGAAGCGTTAAAATGCATTCTCGGCCGATTACTCAAGTGATTATTGACATTGACCATAATCTCCGCAACAGGACTCTGATACGCCGATGTGAGGGCAAGCGATCTACCGGAAACCGCGGTGTTCAGGTCGGCGAGAGTTTGCAGACAAAAAAATAGAGTGGAATAGATAGACAACGTCGCTGACAGTTCGAGTGGTTAATTGCTCAGATTTTGCGAACTGTTGATATATTATTATATCAATTAAACAGTCATATAAAACTCTGTCAGCATATAAAAGTATTCAAAGGAGGCATTTTAACGTAACCAAATCCCTCTTTTAAAGCAAAGCAGGAAAATTACCAGGAGAAAAATAAAAATTGAGAGAGAGAGAGTGGGGGAATGCAAGCGTCTCTAAAGTTCCACATTATGGGCTTAGTTATGAGGTAGAAACGTAAACTACAAAGGTGATAGACGCGTTTTGCGGATTTATGAAGGGCTGATTTCAGTAAGTAAGAGAGAATTTTAGGGTCTAGCACACGGCATCACCAAGACACCAGCAGATTGACACTTTTAATAGATATCGCACTACTCATGGTCATATAGGCCACGAACATAATCTCATGTTACTTTGAATTCCTTCGGAGACCTTTCGGACCAATCTGCGGTATAATCGAAAAAAACCTCGTTAATTCGAAGATCAGGACAAAAACCGTATTTGTGTGCATTTTCAGAGGAAGATTTTAACGGCAGGTGACCTACTGGGAGCCGTGATGCTCAGAGCGGATAGAATGATATGGATGGACAGCGTCGTGTGAAATCCAAGAAGAGAATTGCTTAGGCGTTGTAACTTGTCATTGTTTAAACATAATTTCATGTGATTTTTGGAGAGATAGAACCAAACTGCATATTAATGTTGATTATACTATGAATGTACTTCAAAATAAGTAAAAAAGGTATAGAAGATACCCCTTCCAGAACTGGAAAATTATGCCCCAAATTGTTCAGATTCAACTGAAGCCAAGTTAAAGGAATCACATATATTTGCAGTAGCATTCGGGATTTGTATTTAAAAAAATTATGTTGAACTGTCCCGTGACGTTTTTTGCACAAAATGCAGTAACAACAGAATAAAGTCAGAAAGTTTGCTTAAACGCACAAATGTCCTTGCGCATTTGCAAAACTTCGAATAGTGAAACGCAAATTTAAGAAGAAGAGGGCCATATTGAATGTAAAGCCTGTTGAAATATATTTTTTGTATACTATACGTTCCCCATTTGCGTTATTTAGAAACGGAATAGACAGAAATATAATAAGAATTTCAAAATATGGCAATACATATGGCCAGTTTTTCTGAATTCGCAAGCACACAACTGATTGTGGAATTAATCCACTCATGCGGAAAATAATCCATCATAAAGAAAAAAGGAAGTTCTTTCATCTGTAGTCTAATTAAAGCCTTTTTCTTTAGTTAACTTCAATAAATTTTCAAAATTCTTTCCTTTCATTGTTACATTACCTTGGAAAAAGTTAAAATACACATAAGTTTTTCAGCCGAATATCTAATCAAAGCATTTTCTAAGAGGTAATATTTTATTGAAGGTTTTTTGTTAATCTTAGAAAAAGTAGCTTCTGAAATCCACTGCGGACATGATTCACTGTCGACAATGTGGTTTGCTTTTTTGAGGCATTTCTTAATATTAGCAACGTGGCCATGTTCATTAAAACTAATATCGGAAAACAATTTTTTCGGTAAATTTTCTTAATGTATATCTTATTTTAAAGGTTTTGGTGTAAACGTCGAACAGATGCGCAATTAACCAATTCATCAATGAAGACACTGCAAAACGAAGATAATGATGAGACACTTTTTTTCCACGACATTCAATTAATACTTATCCACTAACAGTTGAATATAAAGAATATTTTAACTGAAGAAAATTTCTTTCTATTTAAAGAAGGTGGTTGCTTCAAGTTTTCAACTTTACAAAATAACAACATTTATTGTTGAAATTTATAGCTCTTTGTTACATCTACAGAACCTCGGGATTATCGAGAAAAGTTTATTTTTCTTTACAAACACTAAATACTTCCTATTGTTCTTTTTAAGTACTTAATATGCCCAATGCCGTTCATTATTATTTCTGAGTTTTCCTAAACGCATTCACACTGGTATTCGAGTAATGATCAAACTTTTACAATATTATGAAAATTGCGGGGTCTTTGGCGACTACTGTACTACAAACTTAAACATAGCTTACAAATTAAATAATTTTGGTAAAGAATCTTTCAATAAAAAGGCCCAACGAGAAATTTGAGAACACAGTAACACAGATACCCCTAGAAGGCTGTAAACGGATTAAGAGTCGCAGGCGAAAGACATGCGCTGAAGTAATCTCTGACGGTTAAGCGGAAGGACCCTTCTTCCAACAATTGCGCAGAAACGTCATTCAAATCACCGACCAGAAACCGGGTAGGAATTACATTTTTGCTAGGAGGACAGCAACAACCATGTGGTTAGCATCCACAGACAGCATCTGCGGGCAGTCGTTTGGTGAAATGAAGCCAGCAGTGCGAAATAAAGGGAAGTGAGGAGATAAAACGGAAAGTTGAAGCACCCTAAATTTATTTGCGTGAATACTTTATTTGTGCTCCTTAGACTGAACATAAAACTTAGTAGATAGACTTGCCGGTAAAGACAAGGGAAACTAGAATGGTGATTTCTGGTGTATTAGTTATCATCAGCCAGTAATACGCCCACCTTAGTGGTGCCCATTCTATCTATCAAAACTATTTTTCTACACCACAAACTGCTACGGCTATTAGAGTCTCTCGTGAGTCCCAAGGCGACCCGGGTGATTGCTGTATGCAACAGGCCTAAGTGTGTAAAAATTTGATTATTACTCATATACCGGCGTGAACGCATTTACGGAAAGTTGGAAATAATAATTAGCAGCATAAGACATATTCAAAAAAGAAGTATAAGAAGAGCTAAGTGTTTGCTAAGAAAAATAAAATTTTCCCGTTAAACCCCAAGTTCGGGAGACATAAATATAGCTGTTTATTAGGAAAATAAATTTAAATAAATTGTTAAGTTGAAAAATTTACGCAACAGTTTTCTTTATACAAAAAGAACTTACCTTTAGACAACATTTGTTGTACATCTGACCATTAATGGATAATTATTTATTGAATAATATTTGCTTAATTTTGGCATTATTTCCTGTGTTTACAGTGTCTTCACTTGTTGGGTCATCAATAGGCATTTTGCTCAACGTTTACATCAACTCTTTTCAAATAAGATATCAATAAAAAGCATTTACCCAAACGTGCGTTGTTTGAATGTTACTTCTTATGAAGATGGCCACATGAATCATATTTAGAAGTGCCTCAACACAGCAAACCACGTTGTTGTGTATGAAGAAAGTCTGTATTATTACTCCGATATTGTCATTCGGAAGATTAATAAAAAAGGCAATAGTAGCTTGCGTAGTCCCACCTTGGTTTTTAAAACCCTTATCTTCTGTCTAACGGGGTTGGTGGAATAGGGAGTTTTATGAGTGGGAATAACGTATGGATGAGAAAGAGACTTTGCAAAAATAAGAACAATAAGTCGCAAAACTTTGTTGAAATAGCTGAATGCGACAGCTATATAGCGACAGCGTTAGGTGCATAGATAGAAGAAAGCTGCAAAAAACAAATCGAAAGCGCATTGAGCTTGAATCGACGTCAACGAACCTGGAACTATGGCGTTTTATTCCGAAAACTCCTCTTTTTCTCAAAACCTAGTAATACTGGACTTTTCAAAGACTTTTTGTGATATTAAGCATTTATTATTTATAGTCAAAAAACTGGTGAAAATATTACCGGACGAATGTATCAAATAGTCATGTGTAATGTTTTTGAATTGTCAATTTTGGGTGACTGGCTGCTGTGAACCACAGGCTGTGTTGTGGCCGGTCAACTTGAGGGCTAAATTGAAGCAATCCGTATATCATTTCTAACTCCCTGAGCCATGATATGTGTGGGTATCTTTGATGGGTATCTTTTGTGGGTATCTTTGCTGATCTTGGGCGAGGCCACTGAGGTACATTTTTTAATATCATCACTAACTCCAAATGTATCAACGGCGGGCGCCTGTAAGGTGAGGAGTTGTTCACTGACCATGGGCGAGGTCACTGAACATGCTTCTCATTTTTTATGAACCTAAATAATTCAGATGATGAATGTCGCTGTCTATTTTAAGCGAAAAGCGGTCTTCCCTCTATTAAACCGCAACTGCAGGAAAGACATTTTCTTGCGATCATCAGCGATATATCTTAGGCGAATGCTAATTGTGATTTCGTAAAGGTAAATAATGGTAGGTGTAGTAATTGCAAGTGCAGTTGCTGCTTCCTTTCTACCGAGATAAGTCGTGGCAATGTAATGGCAAGGCTGGGTTGGTGACGAAAGTGAAGAGTATACGGTGATTTAGTAGGAGGGTTGCCAATGCGTGTTGAAGAAGTAAGAAGCGATCCACAGCTATTACTTCGCGACTTAAATGTGTGGGCATAAATGTGCCTATTGAAACCAATATAGTAGGTATTTTATTGTTTCTTTTAAAAACGGTACTACTCATGCTAGGCTTAACAACACAATATTCCATCATAGGTTTCCTCTTCAAAATGTGCCCTTATTGTATATTCAGCCGACGAATTCCTCTGGATGTAAACTTTTACAAGACAATATCAAAACAAAATTGGTGACTTTTGACAATTTCTTCAATTTACCTGAAGATAAACGATTCAGTTTGACCGAAAACGGAAGAACTTACTTTGCTCTTTTTAGTGGACTATTTTCAGCCATAGTGGCTGACTTTCAAGATTTGTTTTAAGCTTTACAAGGCAAAAACAGTGGCCCTATATATGGCCATTTTTTGCAATTATTATTAGTCTTCCTTCTGTTCTGTTTCTATATAACGCATAAACCAAACGCATACTTTAAAAGTATATTTTTACATGAATTTCACTTAATAAGACCAGTTATAATATTACCTTCACGGTAACATGTATTTACAACCGAAAAATATGCCACCTAGGATGGCGCGACAAAACAAAATGTGATCGAAAAATTTTTGCTTCTGCATTTTTTGCGAAAAAATCCACAGTTTAGCTAAACATAATTCTTCAAAATAAAAAAAGTTCGTTGTTTCTGAAAATAAAAGGGATTCCTTCGACTTCATTTATATTGCATCTGAACAATTTTAGTCAAATTTTTTTAGTTCTAGAAGGTATATGTTTTACTTTTTTATACTAATTTTGGAGTTCCTCCGTCGATATGAAATGACTGCCAATTTCGCCACAATTAATGCATGCTTCTGCTATTTAAACCAAAATATGGCGTTTTTCCTTACTAAAAGACTTTCCCAGGATAAAGTCCACCCAAAGAATTAAAATATTCTGACGAAATATATGCTCAACAACCAAGGCAACTGTCATTATAGAAGTTGCACGATATTTAGCCCATGCTGTATTCATGAACACTCGCAAATTGCCGGCACTTTTCTTTGTTGGCGCAGCTTTCAAATTTGAGCTACCCATTTTTTCTGCTCTCCATTCACATGGGAATTTATTATCCTATACCATCCTCTCCAATCCTCTGCTTTGTTTGTCTGCTGCTGTGATCATGAGGTCATATCTCCAGTACACTGATACCTTTTTAAATGAAAGAAAACAAGTTGTTTTTTCTACAACATATCACCAACCCAATATTTGTCAAATGCGGCCAATCTGTCGCATATGCAACTCACCAAAAACACCAACATCAACAATTCTCTGTAGGATGACAACACGAAGAAAAAAGCGTGTGAAGAAGCAGAAATGGAGAATTTGAAAGCCAATCTGTCTCCATATTGCATGTGAATGTCGTATATAACTTGACTTGTGAGTATTAGATGACCTTTTACCTCTGTCCTTTTAAAATGACCCTTAATTTACCTTACCATCTGCTCTCCGTGAATGGAGCCATTTTTTGCTGGAAATTTAGGTTTGTAAAATCCTCAATATAGCATTCTTCTTCTTCTTCCTTTTTGTCCCAACGAAAGCGAAAGATATCCAAACGTTTTGTGTCTCTAGTTAATTAAAAAAATTCAAAGTTGAAAAGAAACGGGCAGAAGTTTATAAGTATTGGCAACACACTTCCTATTACTCTGTTGTACATTTGCAATCATAGAATGACGCCTTAAAGTAAACAAATATACCAAGTTTTTCCCTTTTTTTATCTTTAAGAAGTCAAAAACTATTAAAACGTTCCCATCTTGACTTAACCTAATCTTGAAAAAGGTATAGTACACAGAAATTCAACGTCCAAATATCTAATGTAAGGAGTCTTGCAAGAAGAACGTTGCTATATAAAGTTTTTAGATTGATCTTAGACACATCCATTTATAGCATATTTGTGGACGTTTACTTTTTGTATTGACATTTTCCGGTGCTTCTAAAGCCATGAGCGATGCAGGCAGTCACATGATAAAGAATGTCCAAAAAATACAACTTAGGTAAATGGTTTTAGCTTATAGCTCTTCAATTATACGTCAAAGTATTAACACATGCATTAATGCCGGAAACAAAGGATTTCCAATCTTTGGCAAATTTCAGCACTGAATCTTCATAAAGACTACGGAGCCCACGCAACCGCAGAGGTGGCGAATTATTATGCCTAAGATAAATTTAAACAAAGACTTTTTATAAAAAGCTTCCACATGAGAAAGTGGTTTACTTAAATACTTCGGCGTCATATTTCTGCGTACTTATTTTTTTGAAGACTATGACAAGATCAAAATGGGAAATGTTGGCCAGTTCTTTTCAATTCCGTAAAAATTACCAATGCATCTGCTTAAAAATGAAAAAAAACTAAAGACAGGACTGATTGAGAGGTCCATTTCGCTTTTGACTAAAAACAAGGAACCTAATTTTTGATTTTCAGCAACTCGACTTTCCGTTTTTCGTTAAGTTTTACCAATAGAAGGTCGAATTTCCATTTTCGTTAAATTCCGCCAATATTAGGTTGAACTTCCCTCAGTTGGCACCCGTATTCAGCGCAACAGTAGTTTATCTTAACGGAATTTTATAACATTGATTATATTGAAACAAACTTTATCACTTCCCCCACCATTCATTTACACTCACAAGCCAAAAATTTAATGGCTGAACACAAAATACATACGACGGAGGGGACTCGATTTTTAGAGGGTCCCTCAACTCAGCTTTGACGAACTCATTTTCTATGCATACCGGAGCAGTTTTTACTATTTTTATTTACTTCTAAGCCCAGTTCTAAGATAAAAAGGCATATCAGAGTGGCAGTATATCAACGAAGATTATGAAGAAACTAATAATCGTCTTTCTGTTCCGTTTATTTTTTTTATTCGTTAATTCTGCTATATAGGTAGAAAAGTTTTGAGCATCTTTTGCATGTGACTTGACAGAAAAATTGATGGCATGTCTTGGGTGTTTTTATCTATGCTTGTGTAAGGTCACTGTTTTCGATGGGATAAATCAAATAGCAACTTTCTAAGCGCATTACTTCACTTTATGGCACAAAACTCAGCAGATTTGCAAAAGAGAATTTGTAGACCTACCTCTCTCTTTTTTGCAATAGCAGCGTGTAATCTCATAACTGTAGTAACCTCAATTTCACGAAAGCAAAAGAAGTTGCCTCTTCTCTGAACATATATATTTAAAACGCTTATGCTTTTTTGTTAATGTTTCCTTATCATACAATGCGCAAGCACAAGAAGTTTTGGTCCACAACGTTTACTAGCGCAGGAAGTTCCTTTGATATCAATAAATGTTGAATTTGTCCCCATTTTGTTTCTAGTAAACTGTTGAGAACTAAATTTTTTTAGTAGGCAGCATCTTGCACCAAAATCAATTCAACGAACAAAATAAGGAACCTTAAAGATGCATAAATCACCCACTCAAATGATGATATTCACATTTCCTCAGATATACCATCTACTGTCAAAATCCGTCTTTAGACTTTGCGTCTGAGCAGAATTTTTCCGGCTGCTTTTAACAACCGTTCTTTTAAAAAAATTAGGTTATCGCTTCGGGGATTGTAGCAGGTTGCGACTCGTTGCCAACGTGAACCGACCAATCGTAAACCGGCTTTCAGAACACGGGTTCATCGTTGCCATTTACACAACCGACTTTTTTGCCCTCGGGGGATTTCCGTGACACGTTCCTCTGAATGATTGATAGCCGGCTTTCGACAAACATGTGTTTTCACTACAAGCCAATCCAGGCATACCAGAGGTGCATTGCATGTGAGCAGAGAGAGAACAGATGAAGATTTAATGGTGTGGTTTACCTTTTTATAGAAGAGTTTCTTCGGCTGACGATTCCATTCAGTAAATTGGGTTTGTGCCAGTTGCAGAGTCTGCAACTGATTGGAAGTTAAATTGAGGTGCTCAAAATAATATTTTAAATAATCTAAGGTTCAGCGCCAAAGTTTGGCACGCCACAGGCAAAACTAAGTTGCTTGTAGTTGATTTCATTTTTCTGTAGGGTTTAGTTTTTGTGAAGTTTTTTTTTTAAATTTTATAAGACTTAGATTTCATTTTAGTTTAGTTTAGTTAACATTTATTAAGTAAGTTGAGTCGGCTTATAGTTAAGATTTGGTTTTATCAGCCAGATTTATTTGCTTTTCTAGCGGTTTGAAGGATATTACGTCCAGTATGCACTGCTGTTTGCATGAAAATTTGGGTGCTATTGCCCATCATAGAAGGAAAATCGAAAGACAAACAGCAAACCAGATCAACGATAGGATGACCTTCTGTAAGGTGGGCAAAAGACAGACTGTAAGGAACTGGAAACAACTGAGAAGAATGCGACTGGATCGCTGGGAAAATGCTTTTATGTGCATAACGTTTCGATACCCAACGCGGATTTATCATCAGAGATACAATCACAAGGCGGTAGCAGATACAGGTAGTGTATGCACGGGAGTTTTGCCGTTTGAGACAGTTCAAATTTAAACGTGTGCAAAAAATCGATAAATTTTGGTGTTAGTGCTGATTCGCTAGGTCAGGCGTAAGATGAACTTGTGGCCTGTCCATTCCGCAAATGGTGATTTGCTTTGACCAAATAGAGTCTAAGCACTGAATATGTATTGGGAAAATCGTTACACTTGTTGATAGAATGGGGGCCTGCGAACCGTAACTCAAGTAATTCTCGGCTCACTTGATTGTCACCTCTTGCGACAATTTCGGCCTCATCAAATTTTACTGTGTAGTCGGTCTCGTCGAATGAGCCGTAACTTGAGAATTGGCATCATTTCGCCGTACTGCTGCTACGTCTTCGTCAACTTGCGTCCTGGGTAGTCTACCAGTTTCTCCGACATAGTAACTCTGCCTGACATAGCAAAGCAGCACTCACACTACCTGTATCTGCTACTGCACTGTGATTGTGTCTGTGATGATGAATCTGCGACGGGTATCGAAACGTCAGGCAAATAACAAGATTGTCCCAGGGATCTAGTCGTCTTCTTCTCAATAGCATCCTGGGACTTGCACGTTCGCTTGCATAGGCAACTGGAAACAAGTCGTCTTCTCCAAAGTATCGCTGAACACAAAAATGACGTTTTTTTGGATTCCAAGTCAAAACATTGTTGGGAATGTTGAAGTTCCTAAGTTCTGCTCTACAGACATGGTAGGGAGAACAAGGTCCTTTAGAGGGTTTTTCAGGTCCAGCTTGTATCACAGAGTCAACAATGGATCCCAAGACAAAACCTGTGTAACTGATTGGAAAACGATCCTGTGAGCAGTTTAAAATTTCAGCATAAACTTCTTCCGGACTTGTCAAGGATTATTTTTATGCAGGACTGAGCCACAGCTCATACAGTCCTGGGGACACATTGATAGCTGCCAGAAAAAATTCCACATTTCGGGAGAAAAAGGCAAGTAGTCAGCAAATAGTTCTGACCTGCATCCTGTTGAAAGTATATGGTCCATTCTTGGTAATATGGTTGACGTGAAACTCTCCGCTCCTAATGCTGTTGCTAGATTGGAAAGATTTCCGCTGGAAACCTGGAAAATAATCCCCTGAGGTACTCTCCAGAATCCTAATTATATGATGCCAAGTAGAAAATAAACTCTCCTAAAGGCCGAAAAATCTTTCCGTTTAGAGCATATTTTGAAAAATATATTACTTTAAAAACTGTAAGTGGGTGTTAAGGGTGCAAATAATTTCGAGACGGTCCTTTTAATTAGACGCACGGCTCCTGGTGAACCCTAGCAGCTCAGGCATTTGACGCGTTGACTAGACTGAGGGCTGAACCTTTCAGCCGTAATTTCGAATCCCACTGCGGCCTCAGAATGTTTGTAACAATTGGACCAACTAACTCATTGCATGGAAGTAAGATTAACTGGTCAGTTGGAAAGTGGTCGAGGTAAAAAAACACGAAGGTAGATTTTTACACGCGGGTAGTCGTGATGGGGGAAATTACCCAGGTGTGCGAGTTAAAGTTCCAGGGAGCATGGGCAAGGATGAGGGGTGGTTTATTTCCCTTATCGATCTTTACCATAGCAGTACGAAGTTGGTCACGTGATCTCACTGCTTCCGGCTTTCGCCGTTGTTATAACATTGCATATGCCTGTGTTGGCACTTGTTATATCTCCCAGCCGTATGTTTGGAAAGGAAAGCATACAGCATAGTAGATAATAGTTTCTGTCACTGTTTCTGCTTGTTCATCAACTCAACAGCAGCTTGTCCTGCTGTGCAGCTTGGCAGTGTCTGCACCTCGGTCTTTTCGGCACATTGGTCTTCTCTGCACCTCAATCTTGTCTGCACCTCAGTCTTGTCTGCAGCTCGTCCTGTGTCCGTCAGCAGCGTGTCTTCTGGCGTCGTTCTCGTCTCGGCCAGCAGCAGGTTTCTTGCCTAGGGCAACAGAGTCCCGTGTCTCCAGCAGCAGCAGCAGCTTGCTTTGTTCTCTTGCCCCATGACGGACCTAGTTATGACCCACTTGGTGGCTGTCCTAACAACCGTAATAGTACTGCAGTGTCTGTTAAGCACATTAGACGCCAAGTCAACGTCCGACATATAACCTTAGCTATAGTCGTTCAGACCAATGACACCAGGTGCTTCATATGTAAACAATTGGATACTTTACTGTCCAGCATAAATGTCGACACTTACTTAAACCACGGGGGAAACTAACAAAAGAGGGGAAAATATACAAGTGCACATTAAATACATGTTTGTTATTGAAACAGGCATGATCTCAGCCTCTAGTTTTCAATTTTTTTACCCTTGAGGTAGCGTGCTTAGAATGGCAGTAGAGGATGCTGGTATGCCGATGTACGGCAGGAGATATGTTGGCAGCCTCGATGCACAGTTCGCTCTCGGCAACTTTTTCGACGGAGCGAGTTGGCGTTTCGCGCCCAGTGTATTTCAATCAGCAACTACACAAAAGCTCATAAATATATTCCACTATCATGTATATAAGTAGTATATGATAAATCTCTCCACCTGTTATAGCACTTGTTGTGGTGTGGGGAGCAATGCCTTTTGGATGGCTCCCGGACAACCAGACTTTACCACAGGGTCAAGAAATGAATGGTGAATATATAAAGACAAGAGATCCAGATGCAAAAACTGTTTAAAAGTTTACATGAAAAAGCTTGTGAGCAGGTCAAAGTTTGAAAATAAACCTGCCTCAGATATGTCATGTAAATAATACTCAATCAGTGGTAATATGGTTGACACAAAACTGCCCGCTCCTACCACTTTTGCTGAAATGGACAGATCTCCGCTAGTTGCCTGGAGAAAAACTTCATAGGAGACCTTTCAGCGTGTCCTTCATTTGATACTATGCAGGACTGAAGCTGTCCTTAATGTCAAAGTGAAGGTTTTTTCTGTAAAGTTACCTGTTAAATACATATAAATTCAGAAATTGTGATTGTGATATTAACGTGCGAAGAAATTCGATACGATTGTCTTGATTCGTTTCCGAAGCAAAACTTTGATAAATAACAAGCGATTGTCCACAAGCGTCGTGTTGTGAGTCCTTTAGCCGGGCACATTAATCTTTTTCTAAGTTTACAGTTTTGCAGTTAATCGCGTGTGCCAATATTTCTACATATATCTGTCATTAACAGAGATGTAACATTTTATGCACAAAATAGCCGTCGGTTTCATTGGTGTCCCATTACCCGTCAAGACTTTCATGAGTAAGTCTGTTGCTTTTTCGTGGGCAGTGTTTCTGATTTCCTCCTGTGCCTGATTTGACAGATTCTTTCACAGAGTTACTTGACTCTACACCAATTTGTAAGTTCTACGGATTTTAGTTTTTAATTTAGAGGGTCCTAAGTGCCCTCTTTGTTTCATCTTTTCCACTTTAACGTTCGCCAGCAAAATACATTAAGGAAATAAAATGACCTGCGCATTTATTGTTC
Organism: Ligula intestinalis; assembly: GCA_036362985.1. Classification (NCBI taxonomy): domain Eukaryota; kingdom Metazoa; phylum Platyhelminthes; class Cestoda; order Diphyllobothriidea; family Diphyllobothriidae; genus Ligula; species Ligula intestinalis. The sequence goes on along the minus strand of JAYGXS010000009.1, from coordinate 22,459,023 downwards.
CTAATGCTGGGCAGGTGTGGTGAAGGGGGTCTGTTCCGGCAATCGCAGAACCTATTTCTTCTTTCTGTACCTATGCACATTACATTTAGAAATTAAAGCACCTCCTTTAACTCCACAGTATTCTATGTGTAGACCATGTAAAACATGTTAACCGACATCATACTTTCGTAAGTAGCTGTTAGTTGACAACTGACGTGAGACACAGAGGTGAATTGGGTGAATATTTGCTCTAGTTACTTTTAAGAACAAACCGAATTGACAGGTCTTTCATCTTGCCGTTAGTGACCTCCATCTCTGCTAACTATATAAGTATTGAAAATATTTTTTGCCTTATTCAGCCTTTGAGCAAGTGTTCGTAGATTGCGATCGTTTGGAGACAGCATAGTGTTTTTGACAAACCAAACCAAAATGCAAATCAACTCAATTCAATTGAGAGCCTTGCTTGCCTTCTCCGTCTGTTGGGGTTCAACCATCGCCTGTATGAGTAAGTTGTCCTTGCATGCATCGTAGGGAATTTTATATCTACCAGAATATATTGCTACGCTAATACACTATTCTATCCGCTATTTAGACTAAAAAATCCCAATTACACAGTACCGACATCCTGAACATAATTTTGAAATTCTGGTGCTGAATCTAGGATAATTAGATTGTGCACAAGAGTATTCTAACTGCCTTGGAATCAAGTAAAGTCTACATTTCTCTGAAAATACTGCGTTTTCAGTATAAAACGAAATAATTATGGAAAAAATCTCTTCCTTCTACGATTCCCGAGCAGATGATACTGTTAAGATCAGTACAATGAGGGATAGAATGTTTGGATCAGCAAAGAGTCTGACCGTAATTTTTCAATAATAACGTTTATTAGCAGTCATACTGGGTTCTTCAAGTTCTACTGATTAGATTTAAAGCATTTATCGAATGAAGTAAACATTTTGCAGAGGGCGTTTAAAGTTTTTTGTAACCCTCCTTCAATGGACCTCGGTGAGGGGTGTAGAGAACAGCATGTGATCGTATCCTCATTGTCTGTGCTTACATTTGATGAATGGTTCAAGAGAGAACCCGAAAAGTCAGGCGGTCAAAATTTTGTTCCAGCGATTGCAACCTCTCCTTCAATTTTCCAGTGTTACTCTCTCGAAGTTTGCAATGTGAAACATAAATTGATAAGGTGCTGGCAACTTAATCTCCTATGTGCATTAACATTAGGATGCGACTCAAATTTTTGAGAATACTTAAGGCTCGTTCCGGCCTGAAACGCTAACCAGGTTTCTGAAATAATCTTTATATTTAAAAATAGTACTAAAGGAAGGGTGTGCGATTAATTATCATGCAGCTTGAATACAGGATATGCCGTTACCTTCAGGACGCTGGTTTCCGGTCTACTCACATTCTAGCTGCCCAACAGAAACTGCCGTCTGAACGCAACAACCTTCAAGAAAAAGGAAAACCACAGCAAACATTTAATCACTGGTTAGCAAATTTACCTAATTAACGAGAAAAAAAAGTTAGGTTTAAACAGCTGAAGAAATTCAGCTCGCTTTCTTGGAACAGAAAAACACTGAACTGCATTATACAAATAATCAAGATAGTTGAGTTTTTAATGTAAGGAGGGTGTGGTAAAGATTGAGCAAACGGTTTAAATTTCCCTGTTTCCGTTCTTCCACAAAGCAAGCTGGGATCTCTCAAAGGGTGAATAATTGCTTTCTCAACAGATATTATCCGTGGCAGCAGACGAACTACACCACAATAAGTCAAATGTTTTATAAATAAAACATGAACACGCACTTATTGTATGCGTATTGGAAGCGATAAACAATTACATGTACACGTGCCATATAGGTAAACTCATTTCAAATTTAAATGTGTGTGATAGATCAAGAGTCATCGAGCAGAATAAAGCAAAACATTTAAAAAAAGATTATTATGGGGTAGCACTAGTACCTAAAATTTCAGTCTCCTGACCGCCAACCGCATGATATTGACACAAAACGAAATTGGCTGATTGCCAAAGAAGTCTGTGTACAATGTTCTAAATGCTCTGGTGGATTTAATTAATTGACGTTTACAGCCTAGTCACAGGCTCAAATCGAGAAACAAGTTAGCCTCAGCGCCCAGGTAGCAAATCGTTAACGAAAGGGGCAGTAGACCGGGAACAGAAATCGGCTTGACTCATTTATGTTAATGCTTTCGTTTTTAGCCAAAGAGATAAGACCAAAATGTCGTGATCACTACAGAGATGACAGTCTGGTGACTTGGAACTTTGATATGATCAAAACAAAATTGGAAGTGTTGGATGTACCTTTCCGCGGAAAGGTGGACACATTGAAATTTATCTTTGATAACCCACCGACGCAAATCCGCTGTATTCGAAGATGGGTTACAAGACATAGCGAATTCTATGACTTTCAGTGCACTTTTACTCTCTCCAGCATGACAGTGGAGCTCCATATGGTAGGTCCACACCTTGACTGATAAATCTTTGTCAATTTTAGGCACCGCAGCATCTATTTAGCATACCTGGTATTTCAAAATTTATTCAAGTCCACTTGAAAGTTATTGGACAGCTTTTTTACTCAGCAGGAGGTATACGACTTCAACTGCAGTCATTTCGCATACCGGAAGCGATGCAGCAGTATTTAACATATACGTGGGAAAGATACTGCAAGGAACGTCGATGCGACATAGAATACGACTTTGGGCATCACGTCCAGAAGACAATGGAATACACACCTCCTCTTACCTACCTCTTTAAATGTGAGTAACCTATTTCCTTCCACATGTAAATGGCCCCCTCCCCGGTTTGCTGTCCCCCACCCACCCAAGAAATCACTTTTTCTGTGTTTGAGAAAATAATAATTTTTCCCGATATATGTTCATTTCGTTAAACTGCCAGCCACTTAAACCCAAGTGTGCATGTTTCTTTTATCGATGTCATCTGAGAAAAAAAATTGAACTCCCCTTGTTCTACTATAAAATGTTATGCATGCATAGCACCTTCTGTGAGTTGTAGAATCCCCTGACTGCCCACGATGATGTGATCAACCTAGTCGAGTTAAGTCAACCTGTGACGTAATTTCAAGAGCATTAGCATCAAGAGGTCAAGAGAATATAATCTTAGCGAACACCAAAGCGTAAATTATAAACGGCTGTGGAGATGACGAACGAGGTTATATCACGTAGTGCATAATTTATGGCCGGCCATTGCCATGGCAATATGCATTCGGGACACCAGTGGGCGAGCTCGGAGTTCGTGCTAGTTACAAGTACTAAGCGCGGGTCGCTAAAAGTACTCCCAATATCTTCTGCCCTTCAACGATATGTCCTTTGCGTTTGTTCATCGAATATGCTGCGTGGGCCGTACGAATTTCCCCGTCGCCTTATCTCAATGCTACACTCGATTGAAATCCAGTGCAGTGTTACCTAACACACGGGCGGTTATGGGAAGAGAGATGTCTGTACAGTTAAAAACGGGAAGGAGACGATCGTACACATGTCGTCAGTCTCATATATATCCAGGGAATTATTGAGAAGAAGACGACTCGAAAGCTGGGACAATACGTTAATTTGCAAGACGTTTCGACATCCATCGTGGGTTAACCAGCATCACCTGCTATTGTTTTCTGCTAATGTATCCGATGATGAATCTGCGGAGGATTTCGAAACGTCCCGCGAACAAACGTATTATCCAGGGAATATTACTGAAATCGTCGCTGGTTGCGGCCAAGCTGAAATGGTTGCAAATAAAGATGGGGCCCTTTAGGTCTAGACGTTATCTTCCGTTCTTGGCAAAGATTCAGAGAAGTTGTGTCTAAGAGAGAAATAATGGATACCATTTGAGCCAAATGTTTATAGCATTCTTCGTTAATAAGTTATTTAGATTCAGAAAGATGAAAATTGCGCAAATGCCCGCTTGAGTAGATTCTAATGTCGCGGTTTTAAATTAGAATGACCGCCGTGTTCTTATGGCATTTTCAAATAGGACAAAGTGCCATGAATAGCAATTAACAGGAATAAAATTTTTAGCCGAATATCTATTAATGACAAAATCTAATACTATTTAGCTTGCGACCAGCAGCCATTCAAGCGTACTCCGATACTGCCACAGATATATAGTATGGAAAGTGCTGCATGCAACATGCCTAGGTTTGTAAAAGTTTGATCATTACTTGCAAACCGGCGAGAACGAATTTTCGAAAAAATAGAAAAAGTAATGAGCAGAATTAGGCATTTTTGTACTTAAAAGAAGCGTAAGAAATACTAATTTTTTGATAAAGTTGAAGTCTTTTGGTAATTTCTTTAAGTTACCTGAAGCTAAACAACTCGATTTGACTGGAGATGAAACAACTTTCTTTCTTTTATAGGCTACTATTTTCCACATCAGTGCATTGATTCAACGGTCTTTTATAATGTTGCGCATGGCAAAACACGGGGCGCCTCTTTCCTTCAATAACTTTATCAAAGCGGGCATTTTCCAAAATCAAAGCACTTCTATTTATTAAATCCACTAAGATGATCAAAATAACCTGTCCAGATATCTGCTAAACTACCAAGTTAAATTTCGTCATGAAAGTTGATTGCAAGACTCGCAGGAGTGTACAAGTGGAAGTCACCAAGATGAGTGTTCATTGTTCATACTGCTCTCTCGTAAAGCAATTTTACCGCTGGTGTAATCTAGCCCTGACTGTCTCCACCTCGGGGCGAAGCCAAGCAATGGCACGGACTGGCGGTATCCTTATCGTTCGTGTTGCAACTCACTGT
>JAYGXS010000009.1:22431268-22445976 GCA_036362985.1 Ligula intestinalis | reverse complement strand
AGAACGAGTATCCTGAGAGATTTATTACAAGAAATATGGCTGCAAAACAAATAAAACTCACCGCAATTACTCTGGAAAAGGCAGGAAAATTCCTTAATCGTTAAAACGCTACCAGGTCAGGTATCGTATGATTGCGTGAATTGCTTACAAAAACATTGGCTGTGTGCTCTACGTTTTTATGCAGTTCGTGTTAATTGCATTAACACTTTTTGGAGAACCACACAATCAACTTAATGTCATACTAACTTTGCGGGACCTGGTGTCTGTTTCTTTGTACATGAAAAAAAGCTGTTCTTAGATGCCTTGCCAGTTTACTGTCATACGTGTAAGCTGGAAAAAAACAGGTGTTCATCTGCTCTTCGGGTCACCGATCTGCCATACGCTCTGCCCTAGTGCATTGTCACGCAACGTTGCAGTCACTCAAAGCCTAGGCACCCTGCTGCTCACATAGACCATTGCAACAGATGTGGGTCATGGTATGTAGTCTTCCTTTTTGCAGTGAAGGCTGAAGGAAGGATGATGCGTGGCCTTCAGACAGCATCTTAATGGGCGACTTTAGAGGGAGTCCACAACAACCTTTTTTCCTTCTTTCTTCTTGTATCAATCTTCAAGAAGCCTTATCATTTTTGTGCCGTTTCGAGCATTAATTCCTACTACAGGAGTTCTGTTAATGGTTCAACAATTCCACCATTTTGTACAATCCTTTCAGGGTATGGGCGGAAACGGCTATCTATGCTGGGTAACATTTTCAGTAGACTTTCCAGCACAAGTAGTATCAGAAAAGCCAACATACTGAACTAGACTTTCAGGTAGAGGCAATTGCACAATCGTGTTTCGCAGCCATATTCTTTGTAAGAAATCTCTAAAGATACCTGTTCCTGCATTTTCTTGAGCTTCTCTTTAATTCTGCCTGTAGAGCAAATTCTTCTAGCCCTTTGCATCAAGCAGGAACCCATTACGAAAATACGAAAGCGTTTTAACTTATACCCCGTTCCAACTATAAATGTACTGGCGTGACGAGAATTTATTGAAAGTCTACGAACAGTATGGCGAGTCCTGCAAGCAGCTTGACTAAGTTTGTCAGTGTTTGATTATTTCTCCCATACCAGGAAAAACGCATTAACGAAAACGTATAAATAATAACGAGTAGCATTAGGCAAAGAAGTATAAGAAGTACTAAGTGTTTGTTAAGAAAAATAAAATTTTCTCGATAATCCCCAGATTTTGAAGACGTAAAAAATAGCTACAAATTAGAACAATAAATTTAAATATTTTGTTAATTATAAAACATAAGCAAGCACTTATTTACATAGAACGAAATCGTCGTTATCCAATATATTTTGTGCACATGGTAATAAGTGGAAAGGTAGTTATTGAATATCATGGAATAAAGTCTCTCAAAGTTTCGCTCGTTTTCGTTGTCTTCGTTGATAAGTTGATAAATTGCGCTAATATTCGATTTTTACGTAAAAACCTTTAAAGTAACATAAACATAAAGAGCATTTACCAAAAAAATGAGCTTTTGGATATTATTTCTTATTCAGATGGCTATGTAGGTAAAATTTGGAAATGCTTCAAAACAGCAAACCACATTGTCGAGCATACAAAATGTCTGCTAGATAACACGCATATTGTTATTCCTAAGATTAATGAAAAAACCTTCCATAAGAGGTTACCTCTTCAAAAAGTGCTTTCGTTGGATATTTAGCTGACGAACTTCTGTGTATATCAACATTTTTCAGAGTAAGGTCACAGTGAACTTGGAGAATGTTGACAATTTCTTTAATTCATCTGAAAAAAAGCAATTAAATTTGACTGAAAATAAACGAACATACTTTAATCTTTATAATGAATTATTGTCAGCTGAAGGGGATTAATAACGTGATCCATAATAAGCGTGCGAATGCATAAAAACAGGCAACATATATGACAATTTTTGAAAAAACTTATTGTGCTTCTGTCTGGTCCGTTTCCAAATAACGCTTGAGCGGAAGTATCATTTACGAAAAACTATATTTCAACATGACTTACATTCAATAAGGCCTTCTATAGGTTGTCTTGGCGGTAACGTATGGACATTTTGCTTACGTGCAAGGCCAGCTGTACGGTAAAATATAATGTTCTACCAAAAACTTGTTGTTACTGCAATTTTAGCATAAAAACTTCAAAGAATAGCTACGTATGATTTTTAAAACTTCTATCGTTGCTTTTTTCTGAAGATAAATGTGATTCATTAAACCTCACTTCATTTCTATTTGATCAAATTTGCAAAAAATTTCGAGTTCTGGAAGGGATTACTATTGCACCTTTTTTTACTAATAATGGAATTCTTCCACAGCACAATGTATATTGAAAGAAAGTTTGGTCCTGTATTGTCTTATAGCATAGGGAATTTCTGTACTGTAAAGTCACTCGTGATTTAACCAAAATGAGTGCTTATTTCCCCCAATAACTTTAACTAAGAGAGCCGTATTTAAACAAAAGCCCTTCTTATTATTAAATCCACTCAGTTGATCATAAAAGCCTTTCCAGATATACGCTAAACTACCAAGTTAAATTTTGTAATAAAAGTAGTTTGCAGAAATTGTTATATTTTATGCTCAACAGCTTCTCGTCTGGAAATATTAATTAAGTGGGATTTTAATATCAGCCATGTAGCGGCCGATGTTGGTTTATGAATGCACGTATTCCCAACTGCGTCCAAAAACCATACCCGATGCAAAATGGCTACTTTTGTACTGAGGTTCAATGCATTTACAATATTGACTGTACCTTTATAGCTTTCCTCATGCGCACTTCACATTAACTCGCGTCCTTTTTAGATCTTAGACACTAAGATAAACCATCTTTCAGTTCACATCTATGAAGTCCTTAAGACCGTACAATGGCCATTCAAACAGCCTTGTATGCCTTTGTTTTTAAGGCCTATCACGAGATATAAAACTTACACATTGCAACATGTTTGCGAGCAATGTATTGTATGTGCTTATCCAAATAGAGAAATATGTGTTATTCCTTACACGGAAGGGAAAACTCCTGCATAATGAAAACCCTTCACGCTACTAAAACGGCACCTTGGACTCAAAATAATGCAGGAGGTAGAAATAAATTCAAAACTAAGCGCATATTTCCGCTGGATATAGAGGTTTAAGAATGCGCAGTTCCAGAAATGGAAACTGTTTGCGACTCATGTCTCTGATGATGAATTCGCGACGGATGTCAAAACGTTAGACGAATAAGCGCATTGTCCCAGCGATCGAGTCTTTTTCTTCTTTTTCTTCTTCTTCTTCTTCTTCATCTCAATGCGCAGTTTACTACCAATTGAGTTTAATGAATGATATTTACTGACCTGTTTTACATAAACTGGAGAGGCAAAATAATCAGACAGCCGTTTGTATGTGAAGTGGTTGTTGCAAATGACTGAAAAAATAGGTGCATTCCTAAGTCAGTGGCCTGGGGTATCTTAAATACACTTTCCAAATTGAAAACGTTTTTCGTAAAATTTTGAAGAAAACTATTTCGGCTGGCCACCGCCTGCGTGTGTGCGTGTTTGAGGCAGCAGTTCACGATATTTGAAATAATAAACGCTCAGACCACAAATATTCTTCACTTTCCTAATAATTGTTTCAGGTCAGCATCACGAGATCTTGACAGTTTGTATATCTAATTACTACGTTAGACTACATCAGACTTTGCAACTGCCTCCACTTAAACATCCTGTTACAGGGGTTTCGGTGTTTGTTGTCAACACTTAGATTTGTGAGTCTCCTGAAAGTACTGACCAGCAGAGATAGTCGATCTCACCAAAGGATTGAGAGAGAATGTTGCTGACCTCCCCAAGACAAGCAAAACATCAAATCAGCTCTTGTAGTGGTAACAAAAGCTCAAAATTTCACGATGAAATGAAAGTTTTTTTGAGGTTTATACCTGAAGAGTGGATGCAGGGAAGGAAGTTATTGGCTTTTGCAAGGCTGCCAGGTAAGTTACCATCTGCGTGGCTCAAATACGCTCGCAGCCTTGGCTCTGTGCTATAGTATTTTTGCGATGTTCTGGTAAATTGCATTACAAATGTCTTTTGAGGAAGGACGGCGACAACTGCCTGCCCTACTCACTTTGCACTGACTAAAGTGTCTTTAAGCTCTAAATAGCACGACAAGGGTCAATCTTCGCTAGGACTGCTACACAAAGGTAGTAGGATAAGAAACGAGTGCTGGGCTGTATGAAAATGTGTGAAATAAGATACCATCGAAAGCCTACACGTAAGCGTTTATTTCGTTTGCAATGATTATATGAAGGCAACGTAGCATGACTCACACCCACTGCAATAGCTAATGTGCACAGCGGAGTGCCTAATTTTTGAGAACCTGCAACATTATGTGTGAATTTGCATTAGAAAGGAATGTATGTGCAGGTCGGTGACCATAAGAGCAGATGATAAGGTGTTTTTTCCGACCTACAAACATAGTAAGAAACCGGTTAATCATCGAAGCACACCTTTCCTTCATGTGCGAAGTAAAATACACCAGTTTCGCACAGCGTCTCTATGACATACAGCTGTCTCTGTCTCTCCACAAAACAATGATGCATTTCACACGAAGAGCGCAATTCAATCGAAAATAAGTACAGCATACGGAATTTTTTAAGAAAGCAATTTACAACGGCACACAATCCCTTAACTGCCAGCCTGCAGCCCAGCATTTCCTTCGCTTCGTCCAAACATTCACCTCGAAGATGATTGGAGGTCATGGTGATATTTCGACTTGTATTTCCTGCTACCAGAGTTCCTTTAATTGATCACCTGCCCCATCGTTGATGGCAGTTCTCTCATTGTTTTAGCGAGAGCGACTACCTCTGCGGGTCAACAGTTTCAGTATACTCTGAACTACCAGGGTTGGCAACAAGCGTTGAAACGTATAAAACACCTTCAACCAGACTTTCAAGTGGAGGTGGTTGTATAATCGTGTTGCGATGTAATTTGGCAATAAAACATGTACAGTGCCCGCATCTCCCAATGGTAACTTTCATGTGTTACACTTCATCACACGCCATTAATATCAATAACTTCCGCGTTATTTTCGATCCACAGAGAAGAGGTGAGCCTGGCCATTGAGAAGACTTGGTCTTTTAGATACAATGCCAAATCAGTGATTATAAATTAAGAGTATTTCGAGTCTAAAGGTTTATTATTTCAGTGATTGTGCACTGCTGATTTACGCGTACAGGTGGCGAGCGATCTCATCAAACTGTATGCAGAACTATGAAATAACATTTCATCAATTGAGACTGACTACTTATAATACACCAGACCACAGGCTTGTGGATGCACTTACTTTAGTCGTTTGCAATAACCGCTCTAGCTACAATTGACTGGCTGATTATCATACTTTGACTCTATTAATGTTTTGCGCTCTCATAAATCCAAATATGATTTATAGGAAGCATGCTCACTCTGTAAAGTGTAGCTCCATGGTTAGTCTGAATTTATCATCAATAAGCAATTCCCTAGCGAATTCGGGCAGGTTTCATAGAACAGATGAACGAAGTATGCTTTTGAAATACTACTTTCGTAAGCGATGACCGATTTTTAGAAATTTCCACTTAAAAAGGGGCATTTTTGTTTTTTAAAACTCTTTATTTTCTCAATGCATTTAAAGTTCGCCTGCTGCCCAATCTGCAGTTGGGTTAACCAAAGAAAATACTCTTTGCATTTTACCTTAGGAAAATCGGACACTTAGCTAAGGTTTATGGAATAAATAATATCTGTTTCATGAAATTTTTTCATCGATGTGGGTCATGATGTTTAGTTTAAAAGCATGATAAATACGTAGAGAATTTGAAGGTGACGGGATTAACTACCAAAGGGGAACAAGAAAGAATAATTTGTGCATGTTGTCCAGAACCTATATCAGAATTTATAAGGAAATTGAATTTCAACTTGAAGAGAAATCATAGAACCTATCTATTAATTACGTACTATGTTTTCTGCACGCGATCGGGACGGAACTCGTTGCAAACGAGCATTTAGACATGACTGATCTATCTTTCGGTTATGCTACCCGATAGGAAATATCACAAAGTTGCTTAAGTAATTATCTTCGAATTGAAAGCACATTTTCGAATTTCAGTTGCCATTTCTTAAAATAAGAGGTTTACTGTACGCCAGAACTTATGATGCAGTAGTCGATACCTTGAGGTGTACTTTCAATTTAAGATGACAGATACAGCTGAATCTCGCATTAATCTGTGCACACGAATATTTCATATCAAAGGCTTCACTGTCTGCCTTGGTCGAGCGAAAATTACATCTTTCCAAATGCCACTTCCTTCTCAAGAGGTTCTCGAAAAAAATGCATGCCGTGCATTTTTTATTTTAGACAGTATGTCCTCTTGATGGTTAGAGGAGTAGAGTGTTTGCGTACATCTCTTGCTTTGGGAATCTGGCGCGTAAATTTTTTCCTCTGGTCTTGCTAACATCAACCGCGTGTCGGTAGACTACATAGCCTGTCTAGACTTGATGCTCATAGAGTATGTGACTTAATTATGAAATATGTCTAACTTGTATCTTGTCAAAAGGGCTTTCTGTGCCTTCGATAAAGACTGCTTTGCTAAGGTCTTTGGAACATTTGTGCGGTTGAAGTTGGCGTTCGCAATCCAAGCATGGAAACCCTGGACCACGAAAGACCTAAATTCCCTCGAGAAGGTCCAAAGGCGTGCGACCAAACTGGTTACCGGTCAGAGCTTTTTACCCTACGAAAGACGTTAACTAATCTTGATCTATTTCCGTTAAGTTACAGACAGCTACGTGGTGATCTGTTACAAGCATTTTGTATAATGTGCGGGCAGGACTGTTGTCTTTTACCTGGTGACTTCTTCGAGTTAGCAACAACCACAAACTTAAGAGGGCATCTCTTCAAACTACGCATAACAGGGGCTAGACTAGACACACGCAAGTTCTTCTTTGGTAATAGAGTAGTTAAAGCTTGGAGTGCTCTCCCCGAGGATATCGTTATGTCCCCATCTGTGGATGCATTCAAGAGAAATTTAGATTTGCATACCCAAAATGCCCACTGAAATTAGACCTTGCGAGACTGAAATTATAGATGTTTATAAAAAATTCTACTCATTGATTCTCAGTAATATGTTACTTTATAATAACAAGAATAGCAAGCATAGAGTCCACCATACCTTATGATCCCAGAGTACGCGAATTTGTAAAGCTTTTCCTTATTCAGGCATGGAATGCTCTGCCCGCCGACATTGTCATGTCGCCATCTGAGCACACGTTTACGATTAAGTCAGACACATCTGTAGACATGTTTAAGCCACGGTTAAGCTAAACCAACTAGCTACTGAGCCCCCAAAAATAAACTGCCAGCTGCCGAAAGCAAATTGCGGAATTATAACATTACAAACAACATACAACTCGCTACTTTTCAATAATATGTTTGCTTAGAAAACTACCGATTACATTTCTTCTGTCAATTAGTAGGGAAACTCGTTAAACCAACAAGGGTTCACGATGGGCGCATCACCGACACTCGATGAGGTTCCAGTGACGTCCGCAAACTTCTCTTTGTGGGACCCTTGGTATTATGGCAGAAACCGCGATGAACTCTCCCTGACATGCTTCAAACACTCTTGGCACAGGCTATCCGCTTCGAATATGCTCTGCACCCCCCTCCACCCCCACCTTTCGGGCGACAGTTTTTCTCCTTAAACCTCTCAAATGGCATTCAAACCCCTAGACTTCTGAACAATGCTTAGGAATCTTTACGGTCGGCCCTCCCTTACCCAAATCTAAATGACTGGCAACGCCACTGTTCTGAAATGTTCTGCAGATCAAATGCATTGAAAGAAATGTCCTGTACCGATAGGGAGTTAAAAGGTATTTACCTATTTTTCCCTCAATAAAAGCTGACCTGACCTGATGAAAAATCACTGACCAGTTTTATACCAGTCCAACCACATAGAACAAAAGATTAAACTTATAGCGAACAACCTCCGAGGCCTCTAGAGCAAATATAGTGCAGCTGTAAACATACAGACTTCAATGTTTGCAAATATGAAATTTTCGGGAACGGGCTAGACAAACATTGATATTGCATTGGCAAATGTCAGGACAATATGTGCAGTCGTTATGACTGTAAATACCTACAGAACCGGATCTTCAATTGGTCTACCACATCCACCTTGTCCGGCCCAGCTGGGTGTATTCAACTCTGGTGCAGAAGAAGTCGTCGTGATATTTCCACTTTTACTTCTTACTTCTACCAGAGTTCATTTTATGGCTAATTTGCATTAGCGTTGGTTGCAATTCTCTCATTCTATCAGTGAGAACGACTATCTCTGCTTGTGAATAGTACCAATAGACCCTAAAATACAAGTATTAGCAACAAACGCTGAAACATATTACACACCTGGAACATTGTGAACAAGACTTTCAAGTTGAGGCAATTGCAACATCGTGCTGCTGTCTAACTTGGCAGTAATATATGCATAGAGTCCAGATTTTGCGATAGTAAACCCCATGTATTAAGCTCAAAAGAATGTTATTTTGCAGTTTATATCAATAACATCCGTTGTATCTTTTTGGTCCACAGAGAAGAAACGAACCTGGCCATTGAGTGGACTCATTTTCTCGGATAAATGACCACGTCAACAATTAGAACAGAAGAGTATAAATGGTCTAGGCGCTTATTAATTCAACGATTAATGCGCAATCGTGTTGCACTGTAACCCGGCAATGATGGATGCGCACTGCTCGGATGTCGCTACAAGAAAGTTATCCTCCGATTAATATCAGTAATTTCTACTGGATTTTTTGAGATAAGTGGAAAAGAAACTCCAAATTGAACCTTACATAGCATGACCCACATAGCATGACCCACATACATTGCCATTGTTTAATGTGAGCAGCAGAGTGCCTAATTTTTGAGTGATTGCATCATTATGTGGGAAATTGTATTAGAGCAGAACTTGTGAGCAGATCGGTAATCCTCAGAGAGGTTGATCGCGTTGTTTTTTTTTCAATCCACGCACATGACAATAAACCCGGTGCATCGCTGCTTCATCTAAGCAGGATAAATACACCAGCCTCCACACCAGTGTGTTTGGCACGTAGCACTTGCCGTACATACTTGCAGCAAACGCCAGAATTTATGGGGTAGTGATCAAAAATCTGAAGTGAATTTTCAATTGGAGATGATAGCACAAGTCCTGTTGCATCCCAATCTCTGTGTCCGCCTCGCTTAAGGGAAATTGATTCTTTTTCTTATGCCACTTTGTTCCCCAGAAACGCTGGATAAAACCTATGCCATGTATTTATTATTTCAGACATTAGACTACGTTAGCGGTTGGAAGTGTAAAATATTTGCCTATTACTGCCACTTTACGATTCTGACGCGTAAAATTGAGTCTTCTCAAGCCACCATATTCGAATACGGCAGGTCCGTGTGTCTGCTGACCAAACAGCCTGTATAGACTTGACGCGCATAGTGTATGTGACCTTAATTATGTTAGATTTACAATTAAGTGAAAATTCACTGACCAGTCCGGAATCAGACCGATTGCAATCACCAAATATTATGCTCATACAGAACGACCTCGAAGTGGATTAACTGGCAAAACAAATACGCTAAATACTTCTGTGTTCCTTAAAGACAATTTAATTTATAAAAGCGAGACTGTCGGAAACGCGGAAACTTGCGTTACCTGTGTAGGCCCAAATTCTAGAAGTAAATAATGCTGGTCCACGAAATTAACAGATTATTGTAAAGGGTATAGTCACAGCAATGTTAACAATACTAATTTTTACGGATATTTTCAATAAATATCCTTCAAGAACTAGTGTTCATGTAAAGTTGGGCACAAACTTATGTGGTTTACATCTGGTACTATCTCAGATTGAGATATTATCCCTTCTCATATTGCATAATATTAAATGCATTAAACGTAAGCAGATTTCGCCTCATTAAGCAGACAGACATTTTGCATATGTTGGCAGTCTGGCCATTGGCTGGTATATTTCAGAAGAAGTGACAACAGCATTACCCTTTAAGTATATTAAAAGAAGTTTCCATGCACCTCTTGCATTAAGGTTAGTGGGAGTTCAGAGTGTCTTTGAGATCCAGTGAATATTTTACGGTTTTCAATGCTTTCAATGGTTTGCCAAAAAAAGCTAGGTTTTCTGCGATGGATTGATTATTATCGACAAAAAGAATACTTCTGGAATACACATACGAACCTATTGGGTGCCTGGGTGTTTGTTCTTGTGTAAATTGTCATTCAGGTCCTATTTGAAGACAAAATCAAACACGAAAATCCACTGACAAAAGTAGTGAATGCTTACAGCAAAAGCCAACGATGAATATGCTTTCGACTATTTTAATTCTTTTATGTAACAAGCTACCCACCTAATAAATACTCTTATGCGGCATTCTGCCGAAGGATGTTCGCATAAGTCACATTTTTAAGCAGACAAGCCAAGAACATGATAAGCACATTTTATCTTGAATATTTTACCTTCAATATAACCAACTACTCAGTGATAGTCATTTAGGCGTTAACCCATATTGCATTGGCAAATGGCAGGACAATATGTGTAGGGGTAAGCAAAGGACTATCTGTAGTCGTTTTGACTGTAACTACCTACAGAACTGAGCTTCAAGTGCCTTCAACTGGCCTACCACATCCACATTGGTCGTCCCAGCCCAGTGGGTTCAATTCTGTCGGAAGAAAAATCGTCGTGATATTTCTACTTTTACTTCCTGCTACTACCAGAGTTCATTAAATGGATCATCTGCATTAGCGTTGGTTGCAATTCTCTCACTCTTTCAATGAGAACGACTATCTCTGTGTGTGAATAGTTCCAATGGACTCAAATAGAAGTGTTGACAACACAAGCTGAAACATATAACACAGTTTGAACAAGACTTTCAAGTGAGGGCAATTGCAAAATCGTGCTGCCTTCTAACTTGGCAATAATATTTGCACAGCGCCCAGATTATGTGATAGTACTACCCACATATAACGTTCATAAGAACGTTATTTTGCAGTTAATATCAGTAACATCCGCTGTTTATTGTTGGTCCTCAGGGAAAAAAAGCAGACCTGGCTATTGAAAATATTCATTCTTTTCGATAGAATACCAATAAAATACAATTGCGTGCATGCAAAAATGATATTTTCGGCAATGGGCTATGCGAAAAGTTAAAATATATTTTTAGACGCATGAAATTGGTTATCTCATTTTTCATCCTCAAGCTTCACTGGCAATACCAGGGAAACCAATAACCTCAGAATTCTATAAAACAGGACCGGAGAAAGTGGGAATTTATTTTTATTTCTATTTGATAAATCTAAGCAATTTCTTAATTATCGCGCGCTTGTTATTTGCAACATATAAACCACTTATGATTATTTTATCCACTTTTTTCCTATTTTTGTTGAATGTTTTTTTACTTTTTCCCTCCTGCACTCCCGGAATGCTGCATCCGTATAACCAATGTTAACACAGGTCCCGTAATGTATAACTCTGGATGTTCAGTTTCCTTGGTCTTACCCATAATGGACTGTTACCGTTTCGACAGGTTGGTCACGCGCTATATACACTGAACGGGTGGCTCAAGTGTTCTCATACGGCCATATTTTAAGTACATTAGATGATCCGATTCATACAATGTTGTAATTGAAATGTGAATAGGTAGTTTAACATATGCTTCGTCTTACTATTTTGATTTGTTGAATGTAGTCGAGGCTCCATGAGCCTTTCTTCTATAGAAAATCCCATATTGAGTCTGGTTTATTGAAGAAAAATAGGCTGGATTTGTGATAAGTTTGAGATTGTCGGAAATTAAAGTTTTTCCATGCTATTTTATATTCCAGAACAAACATGAGCGCGTTTTTGATTTTATTTATAACAGGAAACAAACATAAAGAATAAACCTTTTAAATAAATTCCTTTTGAAACCTTAAAAGCCAATCTTAAGTCAAGTGAAGGCAAGTTTTGAGATTTGTGTTGTTTTTCGGAAACGACCAAAGCAAAAAACTGCCCAATAAAAAAAGAAACGTGATATTTTTCATTCTCCAAAAGTCAAAAGCAAGCCAAATTTCGAAATTAGTATTTTGACATCGATAAGAAGTACATATGCGCTCGTTCTTAATAGGTTACCTATCAGGGAAAGACTCTAACGTGATCATACACCTATTAGATGCTGTCTTTTGATGTGGACGTTCAATTTTCTGGCCAACGAGTTTTCATTTTTGGGTATGTCTACTAACGTGATTCAAGCGGCCATCCCCAAAGCCACAACTTAGGCAAATATTTTAAAGGTTTTTCTTCATTAAGCAGAAAGCTAAATAGTATGGCATTTTTTTTGCAAAGTTATTTCTAGCTGTGTGCGTTCCACTCCCACCGAGTCATCTAACTGTTCACAATTGGTTCAAGCGGATTATTGAAATCTGCCATACCCCTAGCAACGTAGAGCAGGATATAAGTGAATGACCAATCGTTTTAATACAACCAAAACCGTAAAATGTTCACTGTCTTTCAAAAGCAAGTCAAGATACTTTGCTATCCAATACCAGAAATGTCTATCAAGTTCACACAATTGTGCGTTTGCGACTTCAGCCGACAATTCTATTCACATATATAATCAGAGTTACCTGCTTGGGTTCCTTTAAGCGGGCCAATCAAAAAATAAAGCCTAAATAGCATGCGACTATAAATTCCCCATAAATTCTATTAGAACTTTTGGGCATTTTCGTGCACATTGCAAATATTTCGTTCTGTTGGCAAATTAAATATCGATACCAGATTTTCAAAAAGGAACATCACTCATGTCTGGGGTGAGGGAAAACATTTGATTATAGTCTGTGCAGGTAAGTCTTGTGCCTCCGAATCACGTGCTTCGTACGACAACTTAGAACAACATTGACCTGCATACCAGGATATCATCCTCTACGACCCACTCCATTATTGCTATCATGATTATTCTTACCAGTTGTATTCATGATGTTTAATAATCATAAACTACAACTCAATACGAGTCCATGTAATGACAGGAATTAAGGCTTTTTTAATGATTGTGCAACTACTCCCTCACAAACCATTTAAATATATATTAAATTAAGTTCTAAATTCGAACATTCTATTAAATTTCAATAGAATCAGCAGAGGTTGAACACTCTATGCATACTAAGAGGACATTTCTTGCAAAAGACATGCCTGCACAGATTGTAATTACATGCTATCCCCAACGGGGTTTTGGATGTTTTTTGAAAAATCCGACCTCGAGATTTAATTTGCCAAAAGTATGAAGAAATTGCAACGTGCGCAATAAAGCTTAAAAGTTCTAATACAAAAACAGCAATAAAAATGAACAGCATAAGGCATATGTAGTAATTAAACATTTTATAAGAAGCACTATGTGTTTGTGGAGAAAAATTAAGTTATCCCGATAGTCCTCAGTTCCTAAAACGTAAAAAATAGCTATGAATTAGAAAAATAATTTAAAATATTTTCTTATTTTGAAAATATAACCTCACCAAATTTTTTACATAAAAATAAATTTTCTGTAGTCAAAATGTTTTATATATAACAGCTAAAGGATAACTATTTATTGAACATCCTTTTTTAAATTCTAGCGGATTTTTGAGCGTTTTCATTGTCTTCATGAGTTTTTCCGTCAGTCGAGATTCCATTCGGCTTTTACATTAAAACCTCTCGGATAAAATATTAATCAAGAGCACTTACCGAAAAACTGATTTTTTGTATACTAGTTCTTATAGGGATGGCTATGTAGACCATATTAAGAAATACCTAAAACAGGAGAGCACATCGTACAGCAAAAAAACGACCTCAATGGAACTCTGTTATTGCTTTCTTTTGATTGAGTAAAGAAATTTTCATAATTGGTTACCTATTTAGTAAGCACTTACATAAGATATTCAGCTTAGAAATTTCTGTTTGTATTCACTTCGTCCGAGATAAAGTCAAAATGGAATTGGAGATTTTTGAGAAGCCTTTAAATTTATTCAAAGATAAATTATCCATTTTTGACTCAAAATGAAAGAATCTACATTTCTCATTAAAATGGATCATATTTCGCCAAAATGGATTTTTTCCAAGCACTATTCTAAGCTTGCGGATGCTAAAACTGTGAACTAAATTTTCGTCGGTCGCATACGAAGCACGTGATTTGGGAACTTACTTGCACATACTCTAATCGCACGTGATCCTCCCTACCGCAGGGCTTGCGTTCCCTTTTGAATATCTGATATCGAGATTTAGCTAGCCAAAAGTAAGAAGTAATAGCAGTGTGCATAAAATGCCCAAAAATAACTTCTATGAATAAACAGAATTTGATCGCTGTCTTATGTACTGGCATATCATTTTGGATTTGTGCTTCAATTAGCTTGCTTTCGGGAAGCCTAGAACGTAGTTTTTCTCGGCACACTTCGAAGAAGACTATATTCGCATAGTGTAGAAATTGAGGATTTAACTCATAAAACCTGATAAAGGAAAAAGGAAATAACCAATTTAAGACAACTACAAAAGACGTTTTACTTATTTTTCAAACAATTTTGCACACAATAATTTAACAGGAAAGGGAAAGGTAGTGACCACAAGGGACTTGTTCATTTAGAACAATGCCGTAGTAATGCATTTGCTTGGTCTAAAACTAACACGAGACATTCCTCAGAATAAA
>JAYGXS010000009.1:22381847-22395729 GCA_036362985.1 Ligula intestinalis | reverse complement strand
TGATGGTAGCGTCTGAAGGAGCGTTTATCGGAAGAAAATCCGGTCTGCACAGTATACAAACTGTAACAGTTTCGTACGCCTACAACAGAAGTGAAATCCAGTTCGCGGTTTAGTGTTCATGAAAATCTAGAACTTGCTTTGCGTGAACGGGTATGCTGAGAGATGCATTACAAGGAATATGGCCGCGAACCAAATAAAACCCGCCACACTTACTGTGGAAAAGAATAATCTATTCCTCAAAGTTTCCTTTCAAGGGGATGCGCCATGTGAACTCCTGAAAATACGCCTTGAACAAGCCGTGTCACGAACCTTACCAGCAGCGAGAGTTCGGGTATTATTTTCAACCAACTCATTATTACCTGTTCGGTCATGTCGACTTTGTCTTGTCACCGTTTCAAGCGGGGTGAGCTAGAGTGGTTTAGATGGCGGCTCGTCTACTTTCACTGTACCTGCCCGCAGTCACTGTCACTGCTCTCGGGCAAGTGGTGGAGATCACCGATTACGGTAGTCGAACTTACACGTGGGAGAGGTAAAAATAGGTTATCAGTTCAGACCGCCTCTATATGCATCTACTCCTATCTTTGCTCCTGTGGACCAGCTTACTTTGGTTGCACAAGTCAGCGCTTATCCAAAAGAATAAAGGCACACTTTCTGACGTGGCTGAGAATAAAATGAAGAGAAGCGCATAAACAATGCTATTCTCACGCCCATTGTCGATTCTGCACATTATGTGGACCACAATGAAGGCTGCTGAGTGATTTATAGCGTTCCACCAAACTACTCCAAGTTCCTGGGTCAGTGCCTGCTAGCAACAGCAGAAGCAACCGCTATCAGATCGGGGAAGCCGATCTTGTGCACGCAAAAGAACCTCCTGAAAGCTCCCAGCTTGGCATGACTAACGGTCACATAACTGCCTGCAGTTTTCCACGCCTTCTCCCTCCCTTCCCCCCCCCCCCCCCCCTGGCCTGGTTTCAAAAAACCCTCACCACCGCGTAGCCAGCCGCTCATTGTTGACCCCAACCCCCACCCCGATCCTCTATTTATAAGACTAATTTGGATGTTGAGAAGTCAAGTTGGCAAACATATGTTTCAGCACATCTTCGTCAGGCCAAACAATTTGCAGGGGGTAATAAAAACTATGCAGTTGGGCAGGGTTTTTAAGGGTAGTGTGATTACAATTAATCGTTTACACGTCGTCCGCATGGTGAGGTCGGCGTATAGAGGTCCTTGTGTTTGGGGAGGGGGAGGGGTAATGGGTTAGGTTGCGGGCGTTGATCAGAGGAGTGATAATTGCTACTATTTGAGCGAAGTGAGCGTCTGTCACTGGAGGGTGGGGGCGAAATGCCATCGTCATCTGTCGTCGAGGTCAGCCACGGAAGGGCAAGGGCTTGCGTAAGCGTCTTCTGACAACACAGCACTGGATTCGCTAGCCATATAGCCAAAGCCTCGGCTGTTGCTAGCACCCGCTGGCGTAGGCCCTTGGAAACCTTGGCTGATTTTCCGTAGACAACCTGACTCAACTCGATTATTCGTATCGACAAAATGTTCTTGTATAGAACTCGAGACCGATCTAGTTTCAACCTTACTCAACCGGGCTGGTATGTGCTCACGTACCCTCTTTTTCAGGCGCCTCGTTGTTTGGCCAATATATCCTGCCCCACAGGAGCAAGTGAACCTCATAAAAGATATGTCCAGCCAGTGAAATGAAACAGTTGCTCACCCAAATGAGCAAAAGTCTGGCAAAACTCAAAGCAAACGGGGCAATCACGCCCAGCGATTGGTTTTCTATGAGAACAACTGACACAGCCCCAGCCAGATTCTATGGTCTGCCTAAAGTACACAAGGAAAACACACCGCTTAGGCCCATTGTCTCCCTCCGCGGCACCCCTACGTACGGATTGGCAAAGTGGATGTTCACTCCCGTCAAGTTCCTGGCGGCAGGCTCAAAAACAACCATGGCTTCTGCCAAACAATTCCTTTAGCGAATAAAGCATCTGAAGGTAGAACCAGATGAATCCATGGTATCCTTCGATGTTGTCTCACTGTTCACTCCCATCCCACAACAACTAGCAATTGATGTTGACGGAAAACTTCTATCCGAACGCTACGATGACAGCGAGAAACCACTCAAGTCTGAACATCTGCTTGAACTTTTACGGCATTGCCTCAAAACGTACTTCACATTTGGCGGACAAATGTATGAGCAGATTAAAGGCACTCCCATGGGTTCCTTCCTGTCAGGCCTGATTGCTGAAGTGGTTCTCCAACGGATAGAACACTTGGTCCTCATCAAGTATCAACCGAAGTTTTGGGCTCCTTATGTTGATTACACATTCAACATTGTTAAAACATCTGACATCGAGCACCTCAAAGGGCTATTGAACTCGGTTGATCCAAATATCCAGTTCACAATGGAGGTAGAAACAAATGAAGAACTGCCCTTCCTCTATGTCCTGGTACGCCGGTGTTCGACTGGACTACTGCAAACTACAGTATTCAGAAAGGCCACCAGCACGAATCAGGTACTCAATTTCAACAGTAACCACCCCATGTGCCACAAACGCAGCTGCGTCCGTACTCTTTTTGAAAGAGCTCAAACACACTGCAGCACACCAGCCGCCAGAAGAGCTGAACAACAACATCTTCAGGAACTCTTCCGAGCTAATGGCTACCCAAACTCGTTTGTCAAACAAAGCAGACGCCGAGTGAACAGACGACGACTAGATTAAAAGCAGCCCGAAGTCTGGAGGGCCATTCCCTACACAAAAGGCGTCTCCGAAGCAGTCTCACAACTGTTACAACCTGCTGGCGTGGGCATAGCCCACCGACCTCAAGCGACAATACGCCGCCAGGTGATGCAACCTAAAGATCAACTGCCTCTTAAAGAAACTTCTGCAGTAGTCTGCAAGATACAGTGGAGTCCAGTTAATGTGGACACCTCCGTTCCAGGCCAACTGTCCATATTAACCGGTTGTCCACATTAAGCGAACTGACCCCAAACCAGTCGTTTCTATGTATAAAAACCAGAATTTTGCATCTGAATGAAGTTTTATTGAAAGAACATGCTCAGTTTTGATTGCTTTGGTGGAAACGTTTCTCTTAAAGCTCCCTAAAGTTTTTTATCACAGTGTCAAAATTCTCCACATCAAAACCTTGTTGTCGATGCCCCGTTTCGAGTACGGCCAATGCCGCCCTCATTTCTTTTGACGAGACTGGGGGCTTGACTTCTTCGTCTTCCTCTTCAGACTCTTCTTCCTGCTCGTCTGGTACCTTCTTGGCATCTGCAACTGCTTCGGCGAGTTTGCTTGTCACCTCCTCCAGTGTTGCCGCCTCGGCGACTTCGGCATCGTCGTCGATTGAAACCCAATCTAGAAAACTCTCGATCCTGTCCTCTGTCACGTACACAACCACAGGCAAACCAACAGAAAAGCTTTGTGTACTGTTCATCTGAAGCAAAACTTTCAGAGCAGGACGCGGGAATTCCCCGCCGCGGGCGATTTGGACTGGATTTTTGACAAAATCTGTGGGTCGACCGACCGGTTGACAGCTTGGTGCTGTCCACATTAAGCGGTGGCTGTCCAGATTAACCGGAGGATTTTACTATGGAGAAATTCCGTTCCTGGCCAACTCTCCACATTAAGCGGTTGTCCACATTAACCGTGTCCACATTAACCGGACTCCACTGTACTTTGCAATGAGGGAGTCTGTAATTATGCTGGGAAAACAGGCCGAACATTGCAAACGCGCCTACAAGAGCACAAACGAGCGGCCCAGAAACTGGACCCAAACTCACAACTGGCGGCACACATCGCAAAAACTGGCCATACGTTTGATCTCCAAGGAGCGACCATTGTAGGCCGAGGAACCTCAAAAGCCGAAAGGCTGACACTCGAGGCATGGTACTCTGATGCTAACTCGGTCAACAGGCACCTGGACCTGCCAGCGGCCTAAAAAGTACTGCGCCACTACGTTGGAAAAAGCCGGGACGAAGCCAAATCAAACGTAACAATGGCAAGCGAACAGGAACCCACAACGAACCGGCTGGAAGAGGAGGCAGTGCTACCAGGGGCATACTAATTGCTGTTTATGACCCCCAGCCCCACGGACAGCTAATTAGCCTACACCAATATAATTGCCCCGCTGATCCCACTGACAGCTAATTTCCCTCCTCCCCCACCTCCCCCTTCTTCGTTTGCTGTTTCTAATGCCTTGGCAACCTGATGATTTCTTACATTTGATTGGCCTTTGGCCACTATAATTATCCCCTTTTTTGCTTGATTTCTCATCTCTGAAGATGGACACCTGTAAGTGTTTGAAAGCTCAAAACAATAAATCAATTGATCTGGTGCTCGACCTGCCTTCTTCCTCATCCATGCAAGTACCTGGATCGCGAACTTTTGCATTCATTCGGCAAGTGAAAGAGTAAATGCACATGGACGTGGCCTTCAACGAGAGTCGGTCTTTTCCTCCTAATCGTAAGAGGGGATAGTTCGTGAAGAACACCCGTAAGTTCGCCGCAGGGAAAGCGCTTGTAATTGCGGTCCTTAGAAGTCGTCTGACCAGCTCGCTTGTTGCATCGCCTAATAAAAGGCAGTGTAATGAATAGGTTTTTCTTTTCTGCGGTTAAGGTATCAAGCTTATTGGCTCACTAGTCAATATTCCTGAGGATGAACCTCTCCACGTATCCATTTTAAATAAGTGTCTGCTGCAGCTGTTGGAGTTCTGCTTCGACAGTTTCGGGAGAGCAGATCTGTCGTACTCTAGCTGCTAATCCCCCGACTAGATTTCGTTTTATATTTAGGCGGACAAAACTGTGAAAGTTTGTGTATTGTCTCGTCCAGGTTTTCTATCGGAAGACCCTACGCAGGATGGATCCATCATCTTGCCTTCGCAGAAGGACATCAAGAAACGAAATTTCATCGTCTTCTTCCGTCTCTGCAGTAAATTTGAGAGATGGATGCGCGTTGTTAAACTTCGCGACCAGAGCGTCAGTGTCAACGTTATATTCGGTCAAACAGAAGATGTCATCAACATATGGACCGTAAAATGAAAGGTCATTGATGGTGTCCCTCAGACTCGTTTTCTCGATCTTGCCCGTAAAGACATTTGCGAGAAACGGGCCAAGTGGTGAGCCTATTGCCACACCATCTATCTGTCTGTAAAATCGACCATTGCAGAGGAATTGCACATTTTGCGTGCATCTCGTAAGTAGTTCTTTCAGGGTTTTCACGGGCATACCTATCCGGTAGGTCATGTCCCTAATCACGTCACAGAGGTAGTCAATGGTTACCACCACGGGTACGTTGGTAAAAAGTGTCGATACATCCAATGAGGGTATCTTACTTCCACCAACATTTATATTCTTTATGGCTTCAACAAACTCAAATGTGTCGTTTAAACTTCGAGGATATAGGCTACTGCCAAGTGGTTTCAGCTTTTCTACCAGCCATTTGGCAATGGCGTGATAAGGGGAGTTCCTCATATCCAGGATAGGACGCAAGGGTAACCCCTGTTCGTTGATTTTCGGAAGGCCATACATTCTGGGTACTGTCGTGCCTACAGGTCTCAGTCTTTCAAGCTCTTTGTCAGACAAAAGACCTTCTTTGTGAGGGTCTTTGAGAATCGTAGTTAACTGATCCTCGACAGCCTCCGTCCGATCCTTGCGCTTCTCGGATTTTGAGAACTTCGTACGATCTGCTAGGATAGCTTCTAGTTTCGCAACATAATCATTCTCATGCAGCAGTACTATTCCGGACCTTTTGTCTGGTCTGTTCAGCACGATGTTTTCTTTTCTGTGGAGTTCTCTTAGACTATCTAGATGAGCCTTTGTTAAGGGGCCTTTGTTCGCTGAGATGTTTTTTCAAATACTGCTGGCAACAGTTCACCAGCGTCGACTTGAGATAGTCAACTTCTTTAGGCTTGGTAGATTTTGCATGTAATGACGAACGTAACTGACCGCATGTTTACTTTCAACCTCTGTCCCATATGCATGTAATGATCCGCTGAGAATTTGTCAAAAGCCTACCCATGCTCGCCAGCTGTTCTTTTAATTAAGAAATACCTACGGAAATATATTGAGCTCTTAGGTTTGGATGTCTATTTTAACTGAGTAAGCAAGTGAAAACTCTAGACACAAGGACTGCGGCGGTTGGATCACTTTTTTCTTGTAATCCCGTGAAGAAAAAAGAAAGCGCTTCATGTTTTGATGTCAGTGGGCAGCAAATGTCGTAAGAAGCCGTTTTAGTCCTTCCCCCACCCAATCCGCGAACCTAAAGTCCATCTAACTAGCCCGCTAGTCTTTGCATGCGTCCATTAGCGACATTTGGCTTCTCTGTGCACATGGCCTGAAAACAACAGAAGACCCGGCAACTAACAAAAGCCTTTTTGAGTTATGTTCTAATTGGAATCCCTGCCCAAAGCCTCCGTCTTGCAGCCTGGGGTAATTAGCCGGGTGCGCTGTTGATGATCGGAGAACAATTATGTTTTCCTCCCTTGTAACCAGGGCTTCATTTTGGTGGCAAGCTAACCTGCGGATTCCTAAGTTTGGCAGTAGAGAGCCAATACCACCTATTCTAAATCTCAATTTATTCAATAAAGACTGAAATTCCCACTGTTGGCATCTGTCCATAGAAGAATGCTCGAAAAGATCACGAATACATGCATTAGTTTGCAAAATTTCCGAAGAAAACGTTGAAAATAAGACAGTCATTGTGAAGGGGTGCCCACACAATCGCATAAATGACGGGCCAGAACTGATTTTTTTTCATGGACATTTAAAAGGTGATTGTGTTGTGCATTAATGTCCGGTTGAAGACGGTGTGCGAGACCAGCGTTGAAAATTCACGAAGTAATTTTGGTTCCTTTTCCGTCGTAATTATTTTTCCCATAGTCCTTTTTTTCCTGGGATGCTGGCTTGTAATGCATACATATATGAAATGCATCCGACAAAGCAAAGGAAGACCGAAATGGCCATTTCTGGCTTGTTAGCCGCTAGTAGCCAGTCATACTCAATCCGAAGCTGTGGAACGCCCGAGATTCGAACCTCAGACCTTTGGTCATTGAGTTTACTATTCTGCATTGCACCATTGCACAAATATATATGCATGTAGCTAAGTTGCTACAAACATTATGTATTCTGGAAAATTACCATCCTAAGAAGTATAATTCGGTAGAAGAAGTACTCTGGTGAACGGTGGTTTATTGAGTGAATTTTCGATATTGGTTCAGCAGATTGTAGTCAGACGGATGGAAATTGTATGAAACAGTTTAACCACCAATTTTCATAGGACAAAACTTGCATTGTTGGCTCTTGTCCATACAAAAAAAAGACCGCAAATTTTTAGAAGCCATAAACTCAGGCGACCAGTGCATCAACAAGCACGTCAAATTGGACGTGATGTACACCGACCTCAGGGAAGCATGGAAGAGATGGCAGCCTACCCGGACTAGAGGAGACAAAAACCAGCCTCCACCAACCGCATTATCATATGCGGGTGGCGATTATGAACTATTACCCCGACCCACTATATAAACTGCTGTTGGCCATCATTTTGGGCTAACTGCTTCCTACGATTCCCATCCGTCTGACGACGACCTGGTGAGTCAGTGTTGAAAATTCACACAATAACCTATCATTTCTCAAAGGACTTTTTCTACCGAATCATGCAACCTAAGATATTGTCCAGGCCATTCAGGAAAATTTCCTTTTTTCTCATGCAGGGTGGTTGTTAATAATTTTATCAGTCAAAATGTTTGCATATTTGAACGGAAGTTAACTTGGCCTCATATTGGGGTGACTTCCCATCCTAGGCCAAGCTTGCCAAAGACCTATCATCAAGTTGCCATCCTTACTTTTAAAGGCCAGCATGCTGGATATTTTCAGTCTTAGGACAGAACCTAAAGGTGTACATATTAGTGTGAAGCGAAAAAGCGAGTTCTTTCGTTTGTAGCAGAAAGGTTACCATCATTTTTTTCGGGGAGGGGAAAAGCCGACCAAACTCCCTAATTGCTTCCTCGCCCTTGCTTTGGCACAAGATACAGCATGTGGATGGTACAATAACTTTTCAGGAGGAAGCTGATTATAGAAGGATTTACAAACTGTCCAGAGCACTGCATCACCGGCTTCCGTTCTGGGCATAAATTATTCACGACAATGAGGTTTCACATACATACCAGTCAAAAATATGACCTAGGTGGCCATCTGCATAAAGAAGAATGTCCAATAACACACTGTTGTGCTACATGCTTTGAATAGATATTTCATTCGGAAGGTTTTGATAAGTGCAGGTTATAGCTTTATAATCAACCGAAAAATAACTGCTGAAAACCGCAGTCTACTCATTTTCAAGGATAACTTAAAATTCAACTGACTCCGCCATTGTCAAAAGGAACACGTTAATTTTACAGGAAAAAAACTCTTGATACACAGGAACGGTGTACTTACAGTTGCATTCAGTCTATCTATTGCAGTTTCTTAGTCACTGGGCTAGTTTTCCAGAATGTGGCCTCATGAAAACTTGATTCATATGACGCCCTAATCGGTGAATTAAAACGAAGGCCTCTTGGCCGTAGTAAACTGCTGTTAACCCTTGACGCAAGGACGAAAAATCACATTACAAATGTGTATGGAGCTATTTTGGAAGACGTTGGCTAACTAATCTACTGCATGCTTGCCTAATTCTCGAACGATATTCACGTGTAATCTGTCTAGATAGACAAAGTTTAAAAGTTGCTGCACTTTTTCTGGTTCTTTTGCACAGCTTTTACGTGGATGGACGTTTCAAATGTTTAATTTGAATTTTGCGGTTTCCAACAAAACTGCTATTGCTTCTACTAGTCCCTTTAGTTCTTTCCTAAAGTAAAGGTCTTCCTCAACTGACAGTTTTTGTACGCACATCTACCATCCGGTTTCCTATGGAGTATATATATTTCCGCATGTTACGTACATTGCGTGACGTTTATTTACGCAAAAGTGGCACGAAGCTCCCCACCGCTCCTGTGAAACCGCTTGGCCAAACCTTCCGATGAATCAACCATAGGAACAAAGTAGGACCTTCGTCGCCTGAGGGAGTGACTTGTGTGCGTGGTTCGAGGAATTTCAAAGCGATGACTTCTCCTTCTCAAGTCACACCCGTGAGAGAAATTCACGTCACCTATTGTGTGTCGGGAACAATTTCCCCTTTCCCGCCCACGCATACGGCGCTCTTGTTAGCCTATCAGATCGTAGGAAGCAGACCTCGTTAACAGGGATCCCCCATCAAAGGCAGCGCCACATCAAGGAGCAGGCATTCAAACTGGTCGCTGGTCCGGAGGGTTGGGAGTCATCGCTAACTGGCAACCCTCGAAGATGCGACGTTTCGAGCTGTTATAACCCAGAAGGTCGTTAACTTGGTTATTCGCAAAGTATTGTTGTACAGGATCGATCCGACTCTCTTCGAAAATACAGTGGAGTCCGGTTAATGTGGACAACCGCTTAATGTGGACAGTTGGCCAGGAACGGAATTTGTCCATAGTAAAATCCTCCGGTTAATCTGGACAGCCACCGCTTAATGTGGACAGCACCAAGCTGTCAACCGGTCGGTCGACCCACAGATTTTGTCAAAAATCCAGTCCAAATCGCCCGCGGCGGGGAATTCCCGCGTCCTGTTCTGTAAGTTTTGCTTCAGATGAGCAGTACTGGGATAAAGAACTTTAGGGGAGCTTTCAGAGAAAATTTTTCACCCAAGCAATCAAAACTGAGCATGTTCTTTCAATAAAACTTCATTCAGATGCAAAATTCTGTTTTTTTTATATGTAGAAACGACTGGTTTGGGGTCAGTTCGCTCAATGTGGACAACCGGTTATTATGGACAGTTGGCCTGGAACGGAGGTGTCCACATTAACCGGACTCCACTGTACTGTGAAGCGTAGTTATCGGACACAGCTTTTCATGAGGTCTCTTAGAAATTGTGAGTACGGGGCTCAATAGCAGCGGTGGCAAGCGAACTTATTTAATGGCGGTTCAGGCTCGCCATGTCATCAGGCTTTGCGGCACTTTATAAACGTTTGGCTTGCCAGGCCTCAGACCACCGCACTCTGGTAGCACTGCCGCTGCTGGTCCGAGACTGCTTATTCGCCAGACACCCGAGAGTGCTTATTTCCCAGCTAACCTTCACTGAAAGTCGTTTCACTATCCGCCACCTGTGGACGCACGGGGTAGCCAGGAGCTAGGCTAACGGGTGATCCGTCGACGCGATATGTCTATCTCCACAAAAGTCCGCTTGTACTGTGCGTCTGTGCGGTCCGTTCTTCTGTACGGATGCGAATGCTGGGCTATGCGCGAGGAAGATGAACGGAAACTGGAAGTCTTTGACCACTTCTACTTGATGACCATCCTTCGAGTCAAGTAAACCGATTTCGTCTCAAATGAGACAGTCCGCACTCGCTACGACAACATTGCAAGGATATCCTCCGCAATCCAAGAAAGGCGATTGAGGTGGTTTGGACATGTTCTTCGCCGTCACCCTCACGAGCTCACTTCTACTGCCCTTGACTCTAAACCGTTACCTAACTGGAAACATCGAAGTGGGGTCAGCTCAAAAACTGGATCGACACAATTCGTCAGGACATGGAAGTAGTTCTTGGACGTTCGGTATTCGGTCTCCGGTGCTGGCAAAGGGAATGGCTCGAACTGTCAAGGTGTGTGGCCATGGATCGTCGGGCGTGCAGAAGCACCGTACGGGACATCAGTGCAGCCGTCTAGGTCAGTCATGATCGCTGCCGCAACAAATGTAAGTACAAGTATTAAGTTAATAATGTGTCGCTAACAGAACCTACTCATGTCGACTAGATAGGAGAATAGTCGCAGTGACCGGTTAAGTGTGAAATCTCCGGCTCCAGCGTGCCAGCTAAGCAACCCGCTCTCTTGAAGACTGACGCCTGAGTGTCGGTAGCTGAGGGGCCTGAATTGAACTTCCACTTAAGCCATCTTCTTGAATGTCCGTAAGGCTTTTGGTGCCGTAAATTACCTGTTGTGTGGAGGAGAAGTCCCCAAGAAGCTGATTTCCCAAACTCTTACGTTTTGGTCTTGGCACGCGTGTTCCTCCACTCGAACCACCCTTGGTGGCCTTCCTTGACCAGCCCTATTAATCATATACAGTATGTTTATTATGCCAGTTTACAGGCAATTAGTATTATAGTAGTCGCCGGCTATGAAGCCAACGGTTAATAAGCCCAGCCGCGTATTGAGCCCGCATCAGCTTGGGACGGAATTTTACAAGCAAAATCCGCCGGCTAATGAGCCCAGTCACCGGCTAATAAGCCCAGTCGCCGGCTAAAAAGCCCAGTTTGCAAACAGGATAGAGTGAGATTCTCATCTCGTTGCGTGCGCAATTGATTACATAATTTTTGTGTTTGCTATTGTGAAAAATACAGGCAAACAGCATTCTTCTTTTGTACATAACCAAGCTCTATCCATAATGTATAGTGCCTATCCTCCATTCGGAAGAAAAGGAGACTGCTTTCCGGAGGCGAAACTTCCAAAAATTACATTTAAACATTAGGTCATTTAAATACACAAAAATATGCGCGCGTGCGATTTGAAATAATGGAACTTAAGTGCTGTAAGCGGATAGAAAAAACCGAATTCGTTTGGCAGGCTAAAGTTTTACAGATTTACCGAACCGTGATGGTTGACACAGAAAGCCTGAAGGATATATAGGTAAATTCCATTTAAGATATATTTTCACTTGATAACGGTACTAGCCTAACCCTAAACCTACGTATAAAACAGAATAATAACCCGTAGTACTTGAGGTTAACCCTAGACCTAGCCGTAGCTTCTAATCCTACCCTAACTACAACAGTAGCCTATAACCCTAACCTTACACGGCAATTCTAACCCTGGCCCTTTCATTTTTATTTTTCTTATTTTCACGATAGCACTAAGTTTGTAATGAAAGGGCCCTTGGGCCTTAAATATACTATTTATTTATTTATTTGAATAGGCGTGAAAAGGAATAAGCGAAAGGCGATGGGTTAAAGTAAGCCTCCTAAAATTACATAAGCATTTAGTACAAAAGCAAATCCTAGCTGGGATCACATACTCTATCGTCACACTGATATATTTTTATCGCCTTACCTTTAAGGAAATCCCTGGTAGCTACTCGTTCTTACACGAACTTAGGTCCGCATAAAGGTCTCTCCCCCCCCCCCCCCCTATACGCCCACGTAAACGCACGCCCTGTCTACCCTCTCTTCCCCTCCCCCCTTCCTTTTAGGCACGCTGTGAATCCCTCCCTCACCCCCCCCCCCTTCTAACCCAACCATCCCGCCGCCAGAAGGCAGGCTTGTCGTAATCCCGCCGTCATTTGTGTTATCACCTCCGCGCTAATAACAGCTCTCCCACTCTCTGTCTCTCCCTTTTGCCTACTTCCCCCACCGCCCTAGTCGTGCTCAGTGGGGCAAGAGGGGGAGGGGGGCAGGGTGAGACGAGAGACGGCATGGGGGGGGGGGGGCGCAGACAACTGGACAACCCGCTGGGTTCCCCCTTTCGCGCGGCGTCGAGACAGCGCTGCGACTGGCAATCACTTTTTGCCTTCAGGGCAGGCCCGACGTCTCGGTGTTGCTGGGCCACCCAGGACATGGAACGGACGTGAGATTGGGCTGAATTGTAAGGATTGGCGGGTGGGCGCGAAAGGGGGCGGGGATAGGAAGGAAGTTAATCTCGTTCCCTGAGGGAGCGGCGGGGGTAGGGGGGGGGGGGCAATCTGACGCGGTAGAGAAAGGAGATGTCCCAGTTGTCGGGATACGGGGTCGAAAGACGGTAATTTGTCCTGCCCACTGATAACTAAATTTGATCTCCGTATCTGGACGTGCGGGGTTTGAGGTTGGAGGGGGGGAGAGAGAGGGGGTCAGCAACTTCCAACCCCCCCCCTACAGGGAGGAGAGGGAGATTTACATCTCCTACTTCTCGGGCCCTAGTTCTTTGTGTGTGATGGGACTGGTTCAATCGACCTGGCAGCCCTTTCCCTGCTCGTCAAATTTCTGTGAAGTAAATGCATCGGACAGTCATAAGAGAACCCGGATCAATAAGAAAAAAAAGTTCCGCCATTCTAAAGCCGTCTGTATCGGTGTTCCAGAATCATTTTACTCGAAGCATAGGATATGGGAAAAGTTTAAAAGATCAAACTGATAAAATCCCAACTCAGTCAAACCCATTTTAGTTTAGGGACAAAAATGGTCAGCGAAAAATCGCTATATGCTATTTTTCGAACAAGCTATTTTCAAGAAACAAGACACTATTTTAATTCGCTTTTCCTTCGAAGACGCATGGGTGCTTTCCAGCTTTACTTAAACAAGACTTGGTCATTCTTAAACGTATCCACTGAATGCCCTCTTTAGCTGCCGGTGTTTCCAATGTTTTTTCTCAGCTGATATTACAATTTAAAACGGCCAAGTGATTTGCTGATCGCATCCTCAATGAGGTCACTCACCATCTCCACTCTGAACTCATGGCTGCGAAGTCCTCCCGTACTATGCGACGAAGCTTCCGTCATATGTCTTGCCGTACATCGCTATATCAGCACCGTATACGCCCTTTCCTAGCACGCGACCTCAATTGTGAAGAAACGGAAATGAAGAACTTGACTGCCGACCTGTCTCCAAACCAGATGCGGATATCGCGTAAACCATAAGCTATGAGTATTCTATGACCTTTGCCCTTGCTCTCCGTGAATGGAGCTATTTTTTGCTGAAAATTTTAAACATTACCCGCGAAATAAAGTATTTCTTTCTCAAAAAACTACGCCTAATAGGTAAAGGAGATCATTTAGTTCCAACTGGCCAGTAGAATGGTACATATGGGTGAATGGAGAGTGACCGAGTGAATGACTGAGTGAGTGAG
>JAYGXS010000009.1:22312736-22357741 GCA_036362985.1 Ligula intestinalis | reverse complement strand
AGTAGTAGTAGTAGTAGTAGTAGTAGTAGTAGTAGTAGTAGTAGTAGAAATAGTAGAAATAGTAGCAACCGTATCAATCTCAGCCTCCTTGAACCTGTCTGGACACCTACTAAGGGTGAGTGAGAGTAGGTAGAGCACAAAAGGCTGCTGTCACTAAAGACTAAGTTAGGCGATGTTTCTGGCTTCTATTGGAGAAAGAAGCCAACGCCGGGTCCCGTTTGGTATTCTTGACTCCGGACAAAGATTAAGAGCGCGGTTAGTGCCAACTACGTTTGCAAGCACGTAGTGAGACTGAGGCTGTCGCCTTCTCTACCAACCTGTTGGTACACCTGGTGGGCTTCATCGCAATCGGTGGTCAAAAACACACACGAACACTGCAACTCTGAAGCTGAAAGGCGAGACCTAGCCTGGAATGCTGCTTGTTTCTGCTTAGCCTTTTGCGCGCTAGTGCACGGATGAAAATAGAATCAGTCCAACATTTCTTTATGTTATGACCCGAGGAGTAGGCGGATTGGAAGGCAAAGAGCCGCCGGTTCCGGTGGCAAGAGATTTATTCAGGCCAACAGACAGAGAGAGACAACGGACCTTCCAGCTTGCCCACTCCAGCGTCTTTTTACGGTTTTGCTCCTTGGGAAACAATCCTGGCCTATGGTATACGACCGATGTTCTGGCCTGCACGTTGATTGATAGTTTGCCACGCTGTGTGAGCACTCGTCACGTATGCACGCTGATCGATAGATTCAGATGCTGTGTGAGTGCTCGTCACGTATGCACGCTGATCGATAGATTCAGATGCTGTGTGAGTGCTCGTCGCGTGTACACGCTGATCGATGGCGTGCATGGCCGGTCTGCGCGCATGACTCAACTCGCATGCGCTTCTGGCCATAGGCCCTGAATGCTCTGCCGCTCGTGTCGCTGTACCATTTTACTAATAGAGTTTCCTCTTCAGAACACCACAACCTGTCTTACCAACAACATTGTGAACTAAATTACCTCAATTCTTTGTGGCTTCGTAGAAGGGACTATTTTTACTCTTTAAACTTTTAAACGGTTGTACCTTTAATCCCCTGAGTACTCTGGGGCAATTCAACCAATCTCAGTGCACCAGTGACCGTACAGTCAGATATCGCCAGTTTTTTTCGTCAATGCCATAGTAATCTGGAATAAGGTGCCCATAAGTATTGAAACTCAGCAAGGCTTTCCCCTTGTTAAAGAGAGTTATCACTAGGTTTCTGCATTTAGGATAACTTTCACGAATTTTAGGGTGTGACTCTTTGCAATCGCTCTTCCAATCTGACGGCTTTCGCGGACTCTGAATCCTGTGCCAGGCTTCATGTTGAGGGCAGTGGTGCTGAGTCTGCAGCCCGCAATCGACTAATTCTTCAGCCGACAGCGAGCAACCCTTCACCGACACACATTCCCCTGGTGCAGAATACTGGATCCGTAACGCTCAAAGGAGACTCAAAACACTGAGTTCATATGTCAGCCCTTCCCTTACCATCCCGAACTTCAATGAGCTACAGTTTTTTTTCTCCTAAAAAACACTAGAGCGAATGATACAGGAGTTTTTTCACTGTTGGCTCGATCTTCTATTGTATATCTGTTGCAGGGGGTTAAGTAAAACCCTAGCAACTGCAATCTTCAGTCCATGGTTCCTTAGGAGAAAAGAGAGAAAACGGTGGGAAGGCCAGGGTGTTAGGAGTAGTGTATTCTGCACAGAAGGATAGGAGAATAGATAGAATGAGTTTTAACTCTCGGATGACTGCCATCCGGCTGCGAGAATGTCAATTCCGGAGTGATGAGAGCGTTGGGAATCGCTAGAATGTCGGTGTATGCTTTGTTATGGCAGCCAATCACGCGGCTAATGTCTATACTAACTGCAATGGCGCAACCTTGAGATGGGCAAAATCTGGCGTGGGCACGCGGGCCTTGCAGGCCGAAGGCACCATGCGTCAGCGGCTGATCTTGAGTTCTAAGTCGCTGCTAGGGGCCACTACATATCTTCTTTGACCTTGCCTGTAAACTGGCAATAAAAAAATCGGGCCCTGATGTCGGTCCTCAAGCTAGTTTAGCCACCGCAACCGACGACCTCCACTGGAGTAGTTACAGAACTGATTATGTTGGGACAGGTTTGACTGTGGTGAACAGTGGGATGGTGGGTTCTTCATGGGCGCTAGCACGTAAACTTCTCCCTCTTCTAGTTTCTTACAGTGAAACGACGGCTTGAACAATGATTATCAACTTCGATATTTCCCTACTATTCAAATAATGTTAGCTAAAGATATTAAAAAAATTCGTCCCATAACATGATTATTCGTTCTTTTCTGGAGACTTTGCCTGTCTCTACCGCAATGGGGTCATTTTAAAACTCTGATGATGTACGAGTAATCTTCACTATGTTCCCTTAAACCGTGAGCTTATCAGTCTTATTTACCCAGTACAGCTTGGGACTGCATACTGGGTGCCGACTTCCTATAAGCACACACAAGCCGTATTGTAGTATATTACCCCTGTATGCATTTATATAGACCCCTGTATGCATTTATATAGACCCCTGTATTCATTTATATAGACCCATGTATGCATTTATATAGACCCCTTTTTGCATTGTAATAATTTCGTCGGGCACCAAGGCAATTGCATTCGCATACATTCTCCGGATGTTTATGAGTGTGGGTGTATTTCTTTCTACAGGCACCAATGACAACTGCTTTCTCGAGTAATTGATTTTTTTCATGAGGGATTCCCTGCTTAATATTGAGCAGGAAATCTCTCTGAAGAGGATAGGCGAGACACTCAATTTGTCTTATTCGACAGTCAAAAGAATTGCAAAGAACCTGAGCATCAATGAAAATTACGAACGAGATTTCAAAACCGTTTATGAGAAGAGAACGCCGAAACAAACATCGGAAACAACTAAGCAGCTTGTTGCTGAAATGGTCAATGCTCAAAACGAGATGACCGAGAGAGAAATCATTCAGGAATTGGGGATCCTGCAGGTGCCGACGTCACAGTCCACCGTTTCAAGAATCATGAAAAAAATCAATTACTCGAGAAAGCGGTTGTCATTGGTGCCTGTAGAAAGAAATACACCCACACTCATAAACATCCGGAGAATGTATGCGAATGCAATTGCTTTGGTGCCCGACGAAATTATTACAATGCAAACAGGGGTCTATATAAATGCATACAGGGGTTTATATAAATGAATACAGGGGTATTTACTGGTCATAGGAAGAATGACTGCTAGAATTAGCACTATAGTATGGGAATTGGCAGCAGTGTCCTAGTCCTCGTAGTCCAGACTTAGTAGAAACTTACACAGACTGGTAGATAGAACTGAGTGGCGGCCGAACTGCGGGTCGTGACGCACTGAACTTTCACCATCATCCGTGTTGGAGATTGGCGCGATTTTTGTTCATCCGTCTGGGTTACCTGCCCTGGCGTTGAAACACGTATTCAACTGTGCATCCTCTCACACGCTATTGACTTTGCTTAAACACATTATCAGCACCGAATATGGGTTGGAGAGGTCATTGTATTTGTTAGTAGATTGGGGAACCGTGAACCATGACTTAAACAGCTCGCAGCCCAAGCGATTGTCACATCTTGCGAGAACGTCAACCACTTTAAATGAGCTATGAATTGAGATTCGGCGTCATTTCTCCGCATTACTGCTGCTGATGCGTGTTCGAACATTCGCGTCCGGCGTGGTCTTCAAGTTTCTCCGACTCGAGCATTAAGCCGAAACCCCCGATGAATAAAGTTGTTGTGCCAACGATCGCATTTAGTTCTTCCCATGCAGTCATTGTTAGTAGTCACTGGTTGACAAAAGCTCGTCGATCACTAGTGGAATTCACTCATACCATTCTGCTTGGAACTCACTTTCGAGCTCCGCCAGCAGCCGCATAGGTTGCATTGCCGGTAAAGACAAAGGAGACTGGGATTGGCGTTTCTGGCTTATTAGTCTTCATCAGCCACAGGCGGCCCTACAACAGTTAGACTCACTGGTCTTCCATAACCACAGACCGAAATTCTAGGCACAATATGTGGATGATACCTTCGTCATTATCGAATGGGATAAGGTGCTCACACTCAAAGAACGTCTCAGCGGCGTCCCTCTGGATCTACAATTTACGATGGAGGGGGGTGAAAGCAACCAGCTGGCCTTCATTGATGTCCCCGTCTGCTGCAAAAATTGTGCTGGGCTAAAAATTGAGTATTCAGGAAGGCGACAAACCCGATGCATGTATTGGACATCAACAGAAGCTATCTAATCAGCCTTAAACGCAGTTGCGTAATGATGCTTGCTCGACGTATTGAGACGCACTGCAGTGAACCAGAAGATAAAGTTACCGAAATAAAATATCTTAGACTGGTGATCGGGGAAAATGGCTACCGGAAAAACTTCGTCAACCAGTGTATGCGCAAACGAGATAAGCAACAAAATCAAACCGACCCCAAATTTTGGCGAACGATCCCATACATCATCGGCCGCCTTCTCGCACTACGTGGAATTTGAATGGCACACAGACTGGAAGCCACTAAAAAGCATCAGATAATAAAAACCGAAAGACCCGCTGCCATGACAAGAAAAATCTGGTCTCATCTTTAGGAGCTGGTGCAGTTGTGGACAAAGCAATTATGTCGG
The DNA here is from genome assembly GCA_036362985.1 of Ligula intestinalis. Taxonomy (NCBI): domain Eukaryota; kingdom Metazoa; phylum Platyhelminthes; class Cestoda; order Diphyllobothriidea; family Diphyllobothriidae; genus Ligula; species Ligula intestinalis. Next base: position 22,353,090 of record JAYGXS010000009.1, on the reverse strand, counting down.
AGAAACCGGAAGACTTCTCAAGACACGACTTACCGAACACGCGGCAGCAGTGCGGCAAAACGATGCCAATTTTCAAGTTAGGGCCCATTTGACGAGGCCCAGCTACACATTCAAATTCGATAAGGCCGAAATTCTCGCAGGAATCACCAATTGTGTGAGTCGGGGATTGCTTAAGTCCTGATTCACGAGCCCCATTCCATAAACAAGTGCAACGATTTGCCCAATCCATATTCAATGCTGAGATTCAATTTGGTCAAGGCAAGTCGCCACTTGGGGAACGCACAGGCCACCGTGTCGACTTATGTTAACACCGGGAGCCAGGTGGCCGAGCAATCACCACACGTGATTCATGCTCAGCAGGTTACAGCCCGCGTCCCGGTCATCAAGCAAGTACCGCAGAAGCGGACAATTACCGTTAATTGTTGTTTTCATAAGTGTGCAGTAATGACTGTATACTATGAATCCTGCAGCTTCCTGGGCATGTATCACCCGCTTCTACTGATGTATCTGATGGAGAATCCGCAACGGATGTCGAAACGTCAGCCGAATAAAAGCCTTGTCCCAGCGATCGTATCGTCTTCTACTCATACCCAAACCCAGATGCTGCACCACCCGAAACCCGAACCCACGAAGTCCAGTGCTCTAACCACCGGGCTCGTTGTGCTGCCGGTGGTATTGGGTGGAATGCCGAGCTCGTGATTGTTTGGTGGGGACGGTAAAAGGACGGCATGCCCCGGTTTCGTTGCTGCTGCCTCAGACTGCTTCCCACTCCCCCGGCCCGCCGCTTCCGGCTGCCCACGAGATAACGAGTTCGCCATTTGTGTGTGCTTGTCAAAAACGCATAAAATGCACACTTAAGCAAAGAGTGGTAATGACAGAAGACAACGAAAAAAGGTGTGTGTGTGTGTGTGTATCTGTGTACGAAAAGGCGTTGACATTTCACTCGAAGGTCATAGCATTTAAAATGCGACCCACCGAAGCACTGGGGGATGACCGTCCCACCCGACTGATTTTTAAATACACTACTATGGCCAGATTTTGCGCGTTATAAATGACGCAAAAAGGCTCTGGGGCCGTTAATCATGCAAAATCTAACACAAGATGACAATTCGATCGGTCTTTTTTCCTCGCGAGACGATGTTCCCTTTTTTTAACGCTGGGGGTTGTTCAACCGCAGCTAAATGAAACTTAAGCTGCCATCCGCGTGCGCTCTTCAAGGAGGTGAGTTACACGCGATAACTGCTCATTCTAGCCTTAGTGAAATCCCTGTTTTTTGCTTCTCCTAATGCATGGTGTTAAGAAATGTGTTCAACGACAGTGTTATGTGCTTCGGACTGAAAGCTTCCAACGCCTATTTCTCTCCCTTGCGCGTCATCTTCTTATCCTCTTCCTCAACTGAACGAATCGACTCTGAATAGTTTGGCTTAAATGGGAGCATTTTGACGTTCAACTGTTTAATCTCCTGAGAAATTAATTTCTGTTCACGGTATACATAAGTATATTTAAGGTCTATAGGTGTAGACCAAAATTGTAAGTGTATATTTGGGTTTAAACGCGTCAAACACTTGCAGCAAGTGCATATTACGCAGTGGTTGACGGGTCTCAGCCCAAATATATACCTACAATTTCGGTCTTTGCCTATAGACATTAAATTTACTGATGTATACCGTGAACAGAAATTAATATCTCATGAGATTAAAAAGCTGAACTTTCAAAACCAGTATATCAACCAGAAAGTAGACAGGCAAAACTGGGGGACCCACTGATGAGCCGGACCCCTCGCAGCTGTGTCAAGCAGTGGCAGAATACTGGTTAAATGCGTGTCTGGGCCTTTTAATTAGTACCTATGCTGTTAGTAGGGCAAGTTACGGCATTTTGACGTATTTTTTAATTGCCAGAAGCTTAATAATTCAAGAAAACACATTTGTTTCGTCTTTTTTGACTTCTCTGACGCTGTATCCAGCAGTCACGTGTACATAAAACCCAATGATAACTAATAGTAATCAAAAAGGTAAAGGGTAAACGATGCACAAACCATAAAAAATGGATACACAAAGCCAAGAACGAAGGGAGTCGACCAGATCGCCTGACCCTATACAGGGGAACAATACAAGTTCAACCGCCTATGCAGGGCTAAATCAGTCTTGGGAGTGCCTGTGTATGTGAGTAGGGAAGGTGGCGTGGCTCTGCTTTTATATGATTTTAGGCTGTAATTAATGTGGAATCAGGATCGGTCTGAAATGCCAGCGTGAAAGGGAGGTTTCGTATACAGAGACAATACTGTGCCAGCAAGGAGGGGGTGGTGGTTTTAGTGGTCCTCGGAGCAATCGTGGCTAAACTGGACAAGAAGGGAAGGATGCGGACAGCTGGCTCTCCGTCAAAAAATCACTTCATGGATCTTCCTCTTGGTTAATCGAAACAGTTGGCTCTTGAAGCAGCCGGGTGCCGACAAAATTGTGCGAAGAAGTGATTAAAAGCAAGGGAACCAAATGGGGTCTGGGGACAGTATTTAAGTACCACTGGACCGGCTGGCGGGCGGTTTTGGCCCCAGTGTGGAGGAGTAGGAGTAGGAGGAGGAGGAGGAGTAGGAGGAGGAGGAGTAGGAGGAGGAGGAGGAGGAGGAGGAGGAGGAGGAGGAGGAGGAGGAGGAGGAGGAGAACGATTGCATGTCGGTCTGGCAGAATTTTCACTAGACGGGCGTGGAGAATTTCAAACTTGTTCGGCTAGAAATAACAACATTTAATGATTATTTTTACTCAAAACACTAAATGATGTATTGTCATGGGAAGTGCCTTGGGCTCCTGCTGGTGGGAAGGGCACACCAAGAGACCAGAGACCAGAGAGACTAAGATTGCCATTTAAGGCTTTTTAAGCCTCATCAACCAGCTTAAACAAGGGATTCTAACTCAGTTTCTTTGCATGTCAGGCTTTTTTAAATCCTACACTAAAATATGAGCCGCTGGCTGCCGGTTGCGATCAGGAATAGTAACCATCATAGAAGGGGTTTTCACAGATTAGTGAATACTGAATACGCCCATTCCATTAGGTCTAGCGACTCAATCTAGAGCACTCGCACAACTCTAGGGTTTATTCCAATGTTCCATTGTTTTGTAAAACTGAAAGTTGTTTTAGTCCTACCCGAGGGGTACAGTTGAGCGTCCTCCCCTCCCCCCCGCCGACAAACCGTAGGTCTGTTAGGTTTCTTAATATTCTCTCACGTTTTACGGAATCAGCGTGGAGGCAGTACATTGCAGGTTGTTGGCAGTGTCCATTAACTGAGGAAGGCAGAAATATTGTGTGAATAAAGCATCACGTGGATCAATAGTTGGAGACAGAAATATTGGCCTACAAGACCAAATTTTCGTTACAGAATGATAACACTTCCAGGGGTGAATGACCATTCCTACTCCTTTCCGCAGTCGGCCAGATTAGCAGAGGTCACTCTCGCATGACTTTATGTATTACCCATCGCAGATAATATTGCCGGCAAGGACAAGGGAGTCAGGAATGTCCACTTCTGGCTTATTAGCCGTCGTCAGCCAGTCATACCCAGCCCCATCCGAAGCTCGAACTAGCGGCCTTTCTGATCAGAAATCCAACGCCCTAGCCATCGAGCCACGAGCTCGTTGTCTTGTCGGTTTAAGTCGGTAGATATTTACACTCGTTGGTGAACGTTCACCGACCGCTACTTGAACTCCCTTGTTCCACTCTGCCTTGGTAGTAGCCGCTACGGCTGGTGTCAGGGCCCGAGAAGGTAAGACCTGAGACAAAGTGGGACAAATGAGTTCCGTTAGCGGTTGGTGAATGTTCATCAACGAGTATTCCCCATCTCAGCTGGCAGGGGATGACTCGACCGGCAGTGTTAACTATAATGGCCGACAGGACAGGGTCCGATTCCCAGGTCGTCCTGGGAGTATATGTACTGCTAATTACGGCAAAAACAACACTTTATTGGCCTGATCAGCAATTTCAAAGAGCTGCCCGTTATGAAACTAATTTCTATTAAGGCTGCATAGTGCTGTTTACTTGTCGTTCTAATGCCGATAGGTTATACAACCAGAATGAGCATTTTGTCGTGCATGTAGCTGGTGAACAAAAGGCCACATTAAAAAGACTTAGGGCTGTGCACGTTTCCAGTGAGCAGAGGTCTCATTACTGGCCTATTTAATGGAAGCATCTCAAAGGGTGAATCAGCAACATAGCAACTATCTCGTAGGGGAAAGGATCCGCTTTTCTTTCTTATCAACGATCTCTGGTATTCCATGCACATGATTTGACCACATCTCTAGTGAGAATTGAATATGTGGACATCACTGATCTGGTAATGGAACAATTACGTTCGGTTTCTGCCCTGGAGCTCACACTAGAGCTCACGCAGACAGTCACATAGCGACTAGGAGGATAGGATGAAATGGATCCGACTAAGCAAAGAGAGACCGGAATGGCCATTCCTGGCTTGAGAAGAAGAACAATCGATCGCTGGGACACATTGTCAAAGGTAGGTTAAGGTCACGGACGTGTGTTCACACTGCCTGTTCTAACTGGCCAACTTATTTCCAAGGCCAGTTAACAAAGGTCCTTAGTGTGGTGACTACTTACGCTCAGAGACTCCCGGACGCGGGGACCTCCCTGCCGGAATGCGACTCTGGACTGCACGCGTTCGAGAGTCAATTATCTAATAACCTCTGCACTTAACTAAATTATTCGTAACACTTACAACCTCCATAACTTTCCACGCCTTATCTTATGTAATAGTTTATAACCGTTGGGATACATTCTATCATCTATTATTCAGCTGGATTACCTCATCTCCTACAACGGCTAACAAGCCAGAAACGGCCACTCCGGTTTCCCTTCGCTTTGTCAGATATATTTGATCTTTTATGTATTATATTAGGTATTATTTACAATCCAAAAAAAACCAAACTGTTTTTTTTATATTAAAGCCCGAAACGTTTTAGAATGCTTGATCCGTAGAGCTCCATGAAACAGCCATATGTAGGCGCGCAACACAACCATGTCGATAAACTGCACTAGAAACCTAACCCTCCAATCGTTGAGTTAGGAGCTCGGGGCCTTGCCGGTTTCATTCGTAAATACTAACATTGGTGGATGGATACTCACCTGCCCATAATGCCAGCCACTGTGCGACTACTAATAGGGCGCGAACGTGAATTCCGTAAGCGATCTGTGAACGTGTACCCACCAACCTTAATATTCGCGAGCTAAACCGGCAAGACACCGAGCCCGTGGGGGGGGGGGGGGGGGTAGCCTTCTAATGCGGACGAACAAAGGAAGTAACTTGACGCTTAACGAGTTTTCTACTACCTGTGTAGATCGAAAAAATATTCACACTTTCACTTTTCTCCGAACTTCTCACCAGTTCTGCACTGAAGCAAATTCACACACAATTTTGCATTTGGTTATAACAAGTCGCCTTTTATTCCCACAGACTGCTTTGATAGTTGTGAGTTACACTGTGTAGCCTACCTTTGAGTATGGCAAGCTGATTGGATAATTATGTGTGGGCCTCTGACAGTCTCTTATTTTGCGACTTTGCAAATAGCCAAGGTCTCCCCCGGCTACTTCCTGCATGTACATTCTTTCATGAAATACGTCGAATGTTCTAAAGAAAAAAATGCTCTAGTAGGTCTTTTTACATAATTATATGATTTCCATGGACTGGCGGTCCAGGAGGAAGGATGGCTTGTATGACTGCCCAAAAAGGACACAGAAACAGGAATCGCCCACAATACAAAGGGCTCTGCTCCGAACTCCAGAGCAATTGCGTTCATGATTAGTGTTAGGTCCGAGTTGGATTTCGGGTCAGGGTCTTGGCCCTCGTTGATGAAAGTTCACCGACCGCTAACGAAACTCACTTGTCCCGCTCTGCCTTTGCGTTGGGCCTCATTTTTCGGGCCCTGATGGCAGCTGATGTAGCGAGTAGTAGAGGCAAATGGTAATGCCGGCAAAGAGAAGGGTGACTGGAATGGCAATTTCTGGTTTATTAGCCATCCTCAGCCAGTCGGCTGTCTATATCACTTGTTGCCTCTTCTTGACTTCTCTGACTCTGTATCCAACAGGCACGCGTACGTCAAACCCAATGATAACAACTATCAAGGCAGTACGACACTCAACAATGGATACGCACAGTCACGAACGAAGAGATTCGGCCAAATTGCTTGACGATATACAAAGGACTCTATACACTTTCGACAACCATGCCACCCAGGGCAAAACCAATCCTGGGGGAGCTTGTATATGTTACTAGGAGAGGTGGGGACTGTCACTTTTATGCGATTTCTGGAGGCAGTTCCTGTGGGCTCCCAGTGGTCTGAGAGCATCAGCGCGACAGCGGGGGGCGGATGTGAACGGAGGCAATGTTGTGCCGGCGAGAGCTTTGCAAGCGTTTGAGGTCAGCGGTGGTGACAGTTGTAATCAAACCAAAGGGAGAGGGGGAAGCGATATCGCGTAGCTCTTGAAACAGTTGCCTCTGGATGCAGTGAGGGGAAGCATTGTGAGAAAAGGTAGTTGAAAGGCAAGGGAGCCGCACGGGTGGTGGGGACAGTATTCAAGTACCACTTGTCCGGGGAGGGGGACTATTTTTAACACCAGTGTGCATTTGACTGGCAGACAGTCAATGGAAGTGGACGTGGAGAATTTTCCAGCTGGAAATAAAACCACTCGTTACTGCAGCTATTGTCAGGCTAAGACGGAGTGGGACAAGTGAGTCCCGTTAGCGGTCGGTGAACGCTCATCAACGAGGGCAAACATCCTGACCCAACCCCGACTTTGATGTTAACCTCAACCTTAAAACTAACCCTAATCATGAACCTTATTTCTCTGGAATTCGGAGCAGAGAAAATTGGATTGTGGGCGATTCCTGTTCCCGTGTTCTCCCCTTGCCCCGGTCTGTGGAAATCATACTATTATCCAAAAAAGATACTAGAATATTGCTGTTTTCCTTCAAAAAAATCGACGTCTTTCATGAAAGAGGGTACATTAAGGAAGCAGGAAGGTAATTAGGAAGTAGTCTCAAGGAAAGAGACTGCTGGAGGTCCGCACATAATTATCCAATCAGCTTACCATGCTTCGAACCTCGAGTGGTCCACTACCTGGGGTTGGGTATGGCTGGCTGATGACGGCTGATAGGCTAGAAATGTGCATTCCACTCTCTCTTCTTTTTGGCCGTAGGGTTCTCCTGCCCATGATAATAATAATAATATGTTTATTATGCCAGTTTACAGGCAGCCGCTGTGGGGCTCGAGAGTGAGCCTTAACGTAGAAGGGGACGAGTGATCGGTGAACGTCCATTCACCAAAAAGGCCTGATGCTTAAGCGGACCTTGACACCCCTGAGCCAGAGCAAGCGGGCTAGCCTCCGTTGCCCTGACCGCTTGTAGGGGACGGTAGCGCCACTGTAGGAACTCGTGATCGCTGACTCATCACGCGAGGGCTGTAGTTATGCTGACAGCCCGCACCCTGTGCATCTCTCGCTCAATGTTTGGCGCGACCTAATAGAGTGGTCGCCGGCTCTTAAGCCCATCTCGGACACCGATCAAATCGGGCTTAATAAGTGGTGGGCGCAATAATCAGAGAGTCCTTGTTCTTGATTAGAAAACGCAAGATAAGCACTATGCATTACATACGTACTGTATTATGTGTAGAGCTTGGTTATGTACAAGAAAAGAATGCTGTTTGTCTGCATTTTACGTAATAACAAAAGCAAAAAATGATTTGCGACACGCTTAAAAAAGCGGTCTATTTTCAGTTGTTTTGGAGGAAACTTCACTCGCAAGTGCTCTTTGATATCCTTCTCCATGGACCATAAATCGTCGAATTTTCTGAAAGCTGATGCCTGTAGACCGCGTTGCGCACGCAGAGAGATGGGAATCTCACTCTATCCTGTTGGCAAACTGGGCTTATTAGCCGGCGGATTTTGCTATGTAAAATTCCATCCCAAGCTGATTTGGGCTTAATACGTGGCTGGGCCTATTAACCGTGGGCTTAATAACCGGCGACTTCTGTAACACGCCCAGTCTCGCCTGTGCACACATCGCGCGGCCCAACCAATCACCTCGAAGGCTGCATAAAACAAAGACAGCTAGCAGTAGCCGCTCGAATGAATGTCGCCGGACATCACTCCGGACCCGACCCGACTAGGGGGAATGGATGCACTAGTCCGTGAGTCAAACTTCCTCCTAACTATTCTCCTTTCCGTCTGTACAGAATACATTCTTCCTATCACTCTGGCCTTCACATGACTTCTCCATCACCTACGATGAATCCAGACCTGGACGATCGCAGCCATTAGGGTTAACCTTCTCAGGCTTAACACCTCGATACGTTTACCAACTGCCCACATCTTCTGTATTCGCCTGTGACTGCTGTTCTTCAACCCCATGCAAGACTAGGTAGGAAAGACCTTCCAGTAGATAGTGGGTCAAGCAGGCTCGATAGATCAATTCTTGAATATTACTGCGATTTACGAGACTCCTTGACAGGACATCAAGGGCTAAAGCAGTGCCTGCGTGCTGTCCTGAATTCAGTTCAAACCAGAGAGCCTCGTAACCCGGCTTAGTAGTCACTGCAACGCCCCATGGAAATGCCAGGGGTCTGAGGTTACTTGTGGCCGGAACTAGAATGGGCAGCGTTTACCTGCGCGTTGGTGAAAATGGCCGAAACGTTCCCAGCTCTTCTCTCCCGCTCTCCCGACCCTCTCTCCTCAGCACCCTCCGGACCTTCACCACAGTTGCCAACAGCGCTGCACTCCCCGCTCGGTGTCACCCTGCCACCAAGACGCATCGTAGCATGTTGTAAGAGCTGGACTATCACTCGTTGCTAAACCTTCACCGACTGCTAGCGGAGCTCACCTGTCCCGCTCTGTTTTTTGCCTTGGGCCTCATTTCTCGGCTCCTGACAGCAGCTGTAGCGGCAAGTATTGTAGGGGGCAGATTGTATTTCCGCCAAAGTGTTATGACCTTGTGTGAACACCTGCATCGACAATTGCTATGTCCCCCAGTTGTATTTTAGGAAGAAGAGACAGACAGGATAACAGTTTTTAATTCCTGTTGGCTCCTCCTGGAGTGGCCCATGCAGGCAGCCATCGTGCGGTGACCTCAGTGTGACAGAACCCGGCGGTTGTGTCTCGCGTGCGCGTAATTCCTTACATCCTCGAGTGGTGTCGACCCATGAAGGTCGCGCGTAAACTTGTACTTTGTGCGACGGCGCTATCGCGTGTCGTTGTCTCCTTGTTATCCTGACCCAAGGCCGGCTAGAGTGTTGACTCATCTTCTGTGCCGTCCTAACAATAAAGGAGATTGGAGTGGCCATTTCTGGCCTATTAACCATCAGCACCCAGTTATACCCGCCCCAAGAGGTGTCCCATCCGAGGCTCAATTATTGGAGCGTTAAACTTCTGATCGAAAGGTCGGAGGTTCGAGCCTCGGGCAGTTCACCAGCAGGAGCTGGATAGGGCTGGCTGATGACGGCTAAAAGCTAAAAATGGACGGTCCAGACTCTCTCTTGTCTCTCTCGTTCATATTCACCCGTTTGTAAGGCTAGCCGCTGGACGGCTGCTGGCTGGGCTCGAGAGTGAACCGAAAAGCAGAAGGGGACGAGTGAGTCCCGTAACCGATCCTGAAACTCTTGAGCCAGATCAACCGAGTTAGTCTCCGTTGACCTGACCGTTCATCAACCATCTGCGTCTTATGTATTCGTCTCGTACACTGACTAGTGCTAACAGGTACTGATTCGGGTCAATCAGTCAGTCTGTTGACTAGCTGGAAGATAATATGATTACAGTGTACCATCCGGCAGCAAATGGAGAGGAAAATGAGTAAGTTTACTTTGTGACGTTCGGGTTTGTGGCCTCATTCAGAAAAAAGAAAGCAAGGGCTCATGTAGTAAGTTGATGGGGGAACTATGGTTGAGGTTGAGGTAAACGAAATTGACATATAACTGCTTTCAAAAGGTAAAAGTGTATACGACCTCGCGCGAAGGCTCGCCACTGCCAACGAGTACAGATACGCCGGCCGCCTACGCCCGTCTCAAGGTCGAGCCCCTACCGCGAGTCATCGCATTGCCCCCCCCCCCCAATGAGAACTCGAGCCAATCAGAGTGCAACACTTCCTGCTTGCCTGCTAGAACAAAGCATGCGATGGGCTTCCCACAAACCCTTACGTTCTCTTCCCTTTGGACGTGGTTCTGCAGCCATCGGTTGCTCGCTCATCTGACAGTCAACTTCCTCCTACCTATTATCCATTCCTCCTGTACAGAATAAACTGTTCTTACCACTCTGGCCTCCTATGTCTTCCATTCTCCTAAGGAATTGAGCCTGAAGATCGCAGCTGCCAGGGTTTTTTCTATTGAATTAACCCTCCCGTGCGATAAAAATTAAAGCATTACATTCACGTCCTCGATTTGTTTAAATGCACAAATAAAGTGTAAAAACTCGAGTATGCCATTTGAAATACTGCAAACACTGCAAACAGGGAACAAAGTGTCAGCAAGGGGTGTTGATTACGCATTCCAGCCGATCTAATCCCGATCCGTGATGGCACTGAAGGAGAATCAGGCGAAGATTGTATAGTTAAATCAGCTTCTCATCGTACTTGTGAGGGAAGGTCTAGTTGAAGTTCACCTTGTTTATAGCCTTACCCCTAATCCTGGTCTTAAACCCCTAACCCAGGCCTAACGATTAATTCTTGTCTCTAGTCCTAACCAACTATTCCCTAATCATTATTAGGGACGTGCTTTCGTAGCTCAATTGGTAGAGCGTTGGCTGCGCAAAACCCTTCCCTGCTGATGTGGGTTCGACTCCCACCGAGCCGACGCATTTTTCACAGTTGAGTCAATTGAATCCCCTAATCCTGGATCGAAAGCCAAGCCCAATGATAACTTTGGAGGGGAGGGGAGGGTGGTGATGGGGAATTGGCAAGGAAAAGAGGTTAAAATATATTTTCCCAAGGGACATTAGTAGGTTTTTCATAAATCTGAAGACTAAGTGAGGCCACATATCTGATCGCCACTGTTTGAATGTTAGGCCATAGTAACCAAACTCCTATTATCTTCCCTGTCTATCTACTCAGGCTTTGCTTCGAGATAAGGATATTTTTGAATGCAAGGTTTATCCATTCCCCAACTGGTCGGTTATGGGAGGTGACTGGAAGTGACGAACTGCCCTTACGCTGAGGCGATCACCACACACAGTGATCAGGGAATAAGAGAAGAGAAGAAGGATGAGGATTAGAGTGGCTTTTTGCTGCATGATTGAAGGCAAGTCAGACGAAATTCTCAAGTCATCCCCAACACTGACGGACTCCCTGCTCTTTGCTGAGTTGGCTCGCTGTCATTGCTTGTTTTGACAGCAGCTAAGCACCAAACGCGTGCTCAAAAACAGCCAAGTCGCCAAGTGACAAGTTGAATAAATCGCTCGCCATTCACCGAGCCACGTCTGATGTACTTATTTTGTAATATTTTGTGCAAAACAATTAATACATATGGCGTTTTTAGCCAAAATACAAAGTCACATAGACTAGCAGGAAATTAGTTGGAGAGGGGGGGGAGGGAGGGAGGGAGGGAAGAGGAACAGCTAAAGTAGCTGATCTCTGAGGCTCCTGAATGGGTTTGGGAAATAATTATTCGCTGTGTTTTTTTTAAGTCGGAAGACATTTTTACTGCCCTTTTTCGCCTACGGGATAGGCGTACGTTCGGAAACCAATGCAACATATAAGACGTGACTCCACGAATTCCGTAACGTTATTCGTTGGAGACCTCGGGACCATACAGGAAATAGCGACAAGTGTCCCAGCACTTGCGAGGCCCTGAAGCCAATTAGCTGAAAAACGCAGAGGTCAGGAACCCTTTTGACTCAGAGAGCCGAGAAAGCAAACATTCGGAAATATATTTCAGTGAAAGCCCTAAAATACATTTTCAGATTGAATTCAATTAAATGTGAGTATAATAAGCCTCCGGATTTATTCTTTGGAAGAACCAAAATCACAAAATCTAAAGTTGAAAACTCCTGTTTGGTCTGAGAGAGCCAGGTGCAATCATCAAAAGAGCCACACCTGGCTCGTGAGCCGTGCGTTCCCGACCCCTGGAATAAGGCAACGCGAACAATGCATGTTGGCGAACGATCAAGATGCCGACCGAACGAGACTAGAAGATTCGTCGTTGGCTTTCTTTCAGCCTGCGGTCAGCCAGGCAAGGGAAATCTGCATTTTTTCACAATCAGGTAGAACTAATAGGAATAACTCCTCCACTTGGGTCTGGGTGTGGCTGGCTGACGACGGATAATAAGCCATAAATGGCCATTACAGTCTCCCTTGTCTTTACCGGCAATACTGTCTGCCTAAACTACCAGCTGTTGTGGCTGTCAGAGCGTCTTTCGAGGTCCTAGGCAGATTTGAATAGATAATGTCCGTTAGCGGACGGGTGAACGTTAATCAATGAGTTTCAATATCCCCTAAACTCCACCGGCGTGACAACGAACTCGTGACTCAATGGCTAGGGCGTTTGACTCTGATCAAAGAGGTCGCAACATCGAGGCTCGGGTGGGACGCCACTTGGGTCTGGGCACGACTGGCTGACGACGGCTAGAAAGCCAGAAATGATCATTTCAGTCTCCCTTGTCCTTGCCTGGAATACAATCTGAATAACTCCTCATTAGTATTTCAATAACTCGCATATGCTTCACTTACCGCAACTAGGGAACAGGATATAAGCTTAATCAGGATCTTGGTTGCCATCTTCGGTAGGTGATTTCAAACCACTTAACGAGGTTTTCAGTTTGCCTTGAGGAATCATTTCAGTGGGTGAAATGTCACGGGTACTACCTGTCTCGTGATTAAATGTGACTGGGGTTTGCATGCATGAATCCTAAGAAACCTTTATCCAACGATGTCTCTGACGATGGATTCGAGGAAGACTCCGAAACGCCGGGCGAATAATGTTCTCAGCCCAGCAGTCGTGACTAATTTTTCACAGTCAACCTTTGTCAAGTCATCTGAAAGCAATCGGAGGATGGGGAGATCCCCTAGTGGTATTATTCAGAGAGGCGTGAAGAGGAATGACCGAAAGGGAAGGCGGGTGAGCTTCAGCCATCCCGAATTACTTAAGTAGGTTCTTCTGCGAGGTTAAGACCGGAAGGGATGGGGACGCTGACCTATCCAATCGTGAGTGACCCCGATGTTAACCTAGGACATGACGATTTTTCTAGGCTCAGATTAAACTCAAAGCAAATCAAACACACATCAGGTTGCAGTCATCACATTTCCGATGTTTTAGTGGCATGAATTAATAACGTCACCGCAAACGCGACAGAAGTGGTCAAGTAAACTCCCTAAGGGGCGAAGATCAGGTATATGACCGCACTCAGAGGCGAGGACTTCTGTCATGCAGAAATGGCGGTTATGAGGGTTTTATGGAGGTAGGGGGAGGTAGGGGGAGGGGAGGTGGGTAACGCGACTGACACATTGCTGTTTTCGGCAAACAAAAGATCAAAGTCCAGTCCCATCATTAGCTTGTTTAGATATACCACTAAAGCCCAAAAACACAAGTGCGCAATTGAGGAGGAGCATCAATGGGCGGAGAAAAAGTAGAGTGGGGGGCATCTGATGTAGGTATTCCAGGCGAACTGATCCTAGCCCATGATGATCAATAAAATGGACGGTGAAACTAAGACGAAGTTATTATTAAATCGCACTTTCTTTATGGTTGGGACTAAAAATATATTGCATACATAAATAATTAATCGCTTAGATCCTAAAGTTAAACCTGTACCTAAAGCTTAATTTCAGAAGATGAAATGGCAAACATACGTTTGTTTTTGATAATTGTCATCAGACCTTTACATTTATATGGTAATTATGTAAATAAGCTGTGCGGGTTGGTCGAAAAATAGAACGGTTGTCAGGGCAGGGGGAATGGACAGGGGAGGAAAGGAGGTCAAAATCTGATCAGCGCCAGAAGGAACTGGAAGTCGGCTGAGATGCTAAGCTTCTGGCTGTCGGATTAGCAGCTTTTGACCATGGTAACTGCGGTGCCGTGACGAAGTTCTTTTGGGCGCACAGGACCGGTCGGCGTAGCCTGATCAAAAACAAATTGCCAGCCCAGACCACCCCTTCATGCATATATTCAATTACCTGCTCCTGTGGGGCGGGATATATTGGTTGCACGGGCCGGCGTTTGTCCAAAAGAGTACGGGAACACATTCCAGCATGGTTAGGGAAGGACCAACTAATGGGTGCAAACAGTTTCATTCTAACGCATCTGGTAGACTCAGACCATCGGGTGGATGCCAAAGAGGCCTTTCGAGTGATCTACATGGTACCCTCAAGTTATTCAAAATTTATTGGACAGCGTCTGTTGGCTACGACAGAAGCGGCCGCCATGAGGCTACGCCGACCGGTCCTGTGCGCCGCAGTTACCATGGTCAAAAGCTGCTAATCCAACAGCCAGCAGCTTAGCACCTCAGCCGACTACCAGTTCCCCCTAACGCTGATCAAATTTGACTCCCTTTCCTCCCCCCTGCCCTGACAACCGTTCTATTTTTCTACCAACTCACATAGCTTATTCACTTAATTACCATATAAATGTACAGGCCTGATGAGAATTATCGAAAACAAACGTATTTTCGCCATTTCATCTTCTGATTTTTTCAATGGGAACTTTTGCAAATTTAAAGCTTAATTTTTAAGCCCAACTTCAAGCTGTAGTCATAAGCCAAACGCTAACCCTAATGAAATTATTTTGACCATCGATGTCCACCACATACCCAAGACCAGGGATGGTGATTGTAGTCAGGTATAGTGAAAGTAGATGAGCGGCCATCTACCACACTCTAAACCCTCTCCTGGAATGAACTGGTGACAAGAAAAAGTCTAGATGACCGAGCAGGAATCAGGCGTAATCCGCTTTCTCCAATGCAGGCCAGAAACACCACCTAACTTAGACTTAAGTGATAGTTGCCTTTTTCGTTGGTACTACTGCGCTACCTACCCTCACTCACCTTCCACAACTGTTCAGAAAGACAGAGTTTGATATCGTTTATACTGCTACTACTATGTATGGTACTGCATAAGAGCAGTGTAGCTGAATGATACTAGTGCTGGAACTATTACTGATGCTTATAATTGGTCAGAAATGACACTGAGTAGAGTTAGCGCTGAGCTCGTGTTCCCTCGATCTCAACTAGGAGCTGGGACCTGGATCTATGCTATTCCGAGTAAATACATATTTGATGCCCGAAGAACATCAGGGCTTGCCTTGAGTTCAACCCTCTCACCTCTGTCCATCAAAAGCTGTGTCACATTTTACAAAGTTGGGACTAGGAAACTGCTGCTAAAGGTAATATGTCACTGCTAAGGGTGCCAATTCTAGTAATCATACTAAGACCAGCAGATAGTATATTCTAATATTATTTCCCTATCATTATATCAACAGTGGGGTGCATCTATGCATGCCCTAACAGGGTAAACTCTCGTGTGTATGTGAGGGCGGAGAGTCAATGTCGATTAGCGAAAGAGTACCAATCTTTCGCACATGTCAGCATGTTGCACGAATTCTGGTGCTTACTGTAGATATTTCAAAGAAGTAGAGACCAGGGAGGTTGAAATATCTGATCTTTATCCAGCTGCCAAGCAGTCGGCACTTCTGTCCTAGGAGAGTTGGGAACTGCAACTGACATTCTGTTTATTAAAATAAGTTTAGTCTTCCAGTTGCTGCCGACTTAGGTCGAAATGACTTACAAAATTTGCGCTGAATTCCAACACGAGTAGATATTCCAGTGTCATAAACTTTAAAACTAGACCTAAACGTTATACTTACTCTAACGCTTAGCATAAGTATAAGCTTAACCCTACACTCAACCCTTGCTTGACTTCACCTTTAACCCCAAACTTAGCTCTAACCCTAATTTCGACAGCAGCGTTTTAAATAGTGCACCTCATATACCTTTAGTCCTAGCATCTTGTCATACGGAAACGGTGATTATAGGGGTTTTGTGGGTGGAAAATTAGGATAGAGTGGAATATACTTTAATAGCTGTTATATGCATTTCATTTATTGCATTTAGAAATGCTGTTGATTTACAGCAGTAGTTTTTCGTAATCTGTTTTATCGTTGAACGTATTGCAGAAAAACCCGATCATTAAATTGCAGGTTTCTTAAAGTTCCTGAAAAAACTAGAAATTGTGCCTAGGAGGTCATCAACTTCAACTTACTTGAGGTCCAACTTATCGTTCTGAATCTACATTAGTGTAGTCCGCGGCGCGAAGCGCCGCGCACACCTTCATTTGACATGCGGAACAGCCAACTCCCCGCGGCTGCGGGAAACAACTTCAACTATGTTGTTCCACTTTCCACTTACTTCCACAAAGTTCGTTACCTGCCTATCGTATTTCCCCACCCCCAAGAGCCCTATTACTACCATCTCCGTGGGACAATATGCCGGGACTAGGGGTATATGAGGTGCACTACTCAAACTAATTTTGCCCTTATTTCCCTGAAACTTATCCCTGCGGGCGATTCCTGCTTCCAGGTCCTGCCGAGCTGACAGGGGAGGCATACGAGCGTTCCCGCCCTAATTTAGCCAAAACAGTCGGCCTCATTTTCTGTTAATCTTGCGGTCCGCCCTCAAATCTACCGCCCACCTTCGTGGGTAACCATTTTAGGCCATTGGTTCTGAAGCGACCGGCCGTAGCAGAGCACGATTTAACCCACAGATCCTATTCCCTCGACGGTTCTTTTTTCTAAAATGTGCTTTGTTTTCAGAATTCTGGTTAGTTGTCTCTCTTTACCAAAGTAGAAAGCACACAAGATCATCAGCACAACAGTTTCCCAATGGTCTTTAAAATTTCCGGCAGTCGCGCAGTAGATCCAAAATTTTCCTTCCCAATCAAAAAAAGGCGTCGCCTGTCCTCATTCAGCCAAAACTTATCTTGAATAAAACCTTGTACATGCCCCCGTTTCACATAGATTGAAAGATTCAGGAGGTATTCCCGCACCGATCAAAATAGCGGTGCAAAACCAATGTGCATCAACCTCGGCCACAGGTGGAAGCAGCTGGCCTCGTGTTCTGTTAACCCCCCTGTCCGCCCTCAAGTCGTTGAGAGTCGCTTTCAGACTTCTAGCCAGCTATTTTTCTTACCAAAGTAGAAAGCACGCAAAATTGTCGACACAACAGTTTCCAAATGGTCTTTAAAATGTTCGTGTACAGGCAGACCTAACTCGTGGTCAAGAATCGCCAGTTTCGCACGGTAGAGTAGGCGCATATCCAACGGTTTGTCTCTCGAATCAAACAAGTTTCGAATGAATGACAGAAATCACGAGCCGGCAACCATTCGCCAGCCCGCACAAGACCAAAATGTTACTAATTTGGGCGTCCATTTAGACGGCACTGGCTTATACCGACTTTGCCTTACTCTAAATAACAGTAGCAGTATAATAAGTAGCAGGGATATGAGGAGGAGGAGGAGGAGGAGTAGGAGGAGGAGGTGTAGGAGGAGGAGGAGGAGGAGGAGGAGGACGAGGAGGAGGAGGAGGTATACAATTTGACTAAGTGGGCTACTAGTGGCAATGTCCCCTCCTGTCCGCTTTCCGACTGCTCAGCCAATCCAATGTAGCCCAGTACCGGCAGCAGTTAATTATGTGAACATTCTACCTTACTCTCTCTCTCTCCCTCTCTCGTATTGGGGATAGCCGCCAATGTTTATGCCCCCCCCCCCCACCACCTCACGCCGACTGTGTTTTGCTCCGTTAACTAGCCTCTCCGCTTTGTCTGTCATGCCCAACCTACGATGATCATTAACGTCTGGTGCGGGTGCGCGGGGACGGGGGCGGAGAAGACGTTTCGTGTGCTGCCTCCGTATCGGCGTGGTCTCTAAGGCCACCCAAACCAGCGCAGCGAAAAAAACGCAGTCTGAGTGTGCGTGTGATCTGTCTCCCGGACCTGGACGACCGACGGCTGGTGTCTCTTTTCGGGCCCGCATCCTGTTCGCAAACAAAGTGAGTGCCTACTGGGAGCCGGTTAGATGTCTGAAAAGATCACAGACGGGATATAGGACAGGGGCTGAGGAGGATCGAGTCGTGCGTGCACACGACTGACGCTAATAAATGAACCTACCGGCGCGCTCTTCTATGCACACGACAGTTCGACCGTGGCGAGCTTCAGTAAGCTGAAGGCGGATTTTAGCTGCACCATCGTGTGTGTGTGTTCACCATCGATTTCAGTTAAGTCCACCATGTGCACCAACAGGCTGGTACAGAGGGTGACAGCCTCAGAGGATAGATTATAGTGATAGCAGACACAGTTAGCGCCAACCGCACTCTTCACCTTCTTC
The DNA here is from genome assembly GCA_036362985.1 of Ligula intestinalis. Lineage (NCBI taxonomy): Eukaryota > Metazoa > Platyhelminthes > Cestoda > Diphyllobothriidea > Diphyllobothriidae > Ligula > Ligula intestinalis. The sequence continues at coordinate 22,334,747 of JAYGXS010000009.1, read as the reverse complement.
CGGGGTCAAGAAGACCAAACGGGACCCGGTGATGGCCGCTTTCTCCAATGCAGGCCAGCAACGCCGTCTAAGTTAGTCTTTCGTGACAGTAGCCTTTGCGCGGGTACTGCCGCACTACCTACGCTCATTCACCCTTCGTAGGTGACAAGACAGGCTCAAAGAGGCGGAGACTGATAGGCTACTACTATTTATACTACAACTACTGGCTAGCAATATTCCTGAACCTTAGTTGTACTGGTGCTATTTCTCAGGCTAGGATTAGTCAGAGGTGACGCTGATGTAAAGTCAGCGCTGGAGCTCATACCCCCTTGATCTCAACACCAAGTGGTAAATCTGGGTTTATGCTATTTCGAGTAAATACATATTTGAGGCCCTGTGCACGTGAAGGTATGCCTTGTTTTCCGCTCTGTCCACTCTATCCACCAGGCTTTGTCCGTTTCTACTAGGTTTAGACTATTAGGACTAGGCTACTGCTGCTGTAAGTACGTGCCTATGCTAAAGTGTTCATTGTAGTAATGATACTTATTAAGACCGGTGAATAATATATGACAGACAGGTATCCGAAGAATAAGTGCAAAAGATATCAATAGTTTCTTCCAAAGGAACGTTGGTAAATAATGACTCAACGTCCAAGGATATAATGTGTTTGTCGGAAATATTTTGGTGTCTTATTTCGTCCACAAAATGGAAACTATCTTTTAATGTGTAAGAAGAAAACCTTTTGCGAATTGGTTCTATTTCCTTCACAAGCCATTGTGCTAGTCTTTGAAATGGTGAGTTTGACATGGATAGAATTGGCCGTAAAGAAATATCCTTTTTATGTGTTTTTGGTAAACCATATAGTCGTGGGATATATGAACCCCTGGGTTTTAGGGACAGAGCTGTTTTGGAATCCATTAGATTATTATCCAACAGAAGCTTGATCATTTTCCAGGCAGAGTCTTCCAATGCCTTGGTTTCATCTTTACCTTCTGCTTCTAGACGAAATTTACTGGAATCTTTTAAAATGGATATATGTCTGTGCTTTTTGGAAATCCGAGGTAAGTATGCATTCCTACTCCGTACGAGGTAAAATAAATAGTTTATGGGTCAAGACAAATCGTTATTAGATGATAGGACAATTTCCACCATGCCTTCATGTTTTAACGCATTGTTGTTTACTCTCTATAGGATATCTGCAGGCCTACTATAACATTTTCACTTGCAACAGACAACGCATAATTGCACGATACCATCTTCTTATATTACTATTAACTAGCAATTTTGCGGAGTGTTAGTAGTACTGTTACTATACCTGGTACTATTATAGGTCAGAGCTGATGCTGATTTGGGTCAACGCAGAGGATCATGTCGGACAAATAGTAAACTGAAGGGATAAAGAAACGTTTATTTAATAGTAGCTCAAGTTCTAAAATCGTTGAAGGTCGCAACCTAGAGGCATTTGCCTAGTAGAGAGCTACCTACTCCAGAATCAATTAGACATGGAAGCTTAGTAATTGGGTAACAATGGTTTATATAGTGCACCTCTGTAATCCCCAATCCCAGCAGTTTGTCCTACGAATACGGTGATATAGGTTTTTATAAGTGGAAAATTAGGATAAGCAGTGGAATATACTTTAATAACTGTCATATACATTTTCCTTTTATTGTATTCAGAAATGTTGTTGATTTATATCTGTATATTTTCCTCATCTGTATGACCGTTTAACGTATTGCGGAAAAACCCGAATCTACAAATTGCAGGTTTCTTGAAATTCTTAAAAAATATAAATAGTAGTTAGGAGGTCATCTACTTCACCTTACCTGAGGTCCAACTTACCGTTCTGGAGTTAGATTATTGTATTCCTTCAATTTATATACGGAACAACTTAACCCCAGTGGCCGCGGGAAGCAACTTCGACTGCATTTTTCACTTAACATTTACTTCTAAAAATTTCCTTCCTTGTCTTTCCTATTTCCTCACCGCCAAAAACCCTATAATCACCGTTTCCTTAAGACAAAATGCTGGGACAAGGGGTACATGAGTAATTCCTATACTTGTGCCAGTCGCTGAGATATAAGCAAAACACAAGGGATCATGAGCTTACCAAATTTTTCATCTTCGCGTGATGACTGTATAAGACACCGGAGATTTCCTGTGAGCATGCGGTCTTTGAACGGGGTTGCAGATCAGCAGATACGGTCCGATTACGAGAACCGATTCGAGGTTTTCACGAGCTAGACTAAAGAAAAGGTAGACTCGCCGGATCTACCCCACCTTCTCATCACTCCTACACCCGTATCTGATATCAAAACGATAGTCAAGAAGACCGGAGATGGGGGAGGACGCAGACTGTGTGCGCGAACGCACACCAACACGCGCCACAGCAACACTACCCTGCTAGCTAGGCTCCCATGTGGACGCGCCGTAAAGACCACATTAAGAAGGAGCCATTGCAGCCTGACTCTCAGCCCGCCATTCAGCCACTTCACACAACAAGACACACATTGAGCTGACTGTGCAGTCCGAGTTATCCGGTCAGTTGGCGGCTTTTAGCGCACCGTGATAGCTTCGAGCGTGGCAGATTGGTTATAGTGAAGAAAGGAACGCGCTGAGGATCGACCTCACCTCCTCCCCTATCATCACCAGAAACAAGTCACTACGTAGCTGATTGGTCGCCTGCGATGGGATGGTTGACAATGCCGGCAGACCCGTCTGCGCGCGCCACAACACGACCTGGCCCCTTTGACACACGTGTCAAGATACAAATAACCGGGGGATTAGAAGGAGCCGGCGCCCCCTGACTCCCACTTCACACACAACACACACTGGGCTGATGGTGCGTATGGTGAATGCATCATTTGGCAGTGCAAACAAGCTGGCGGTGAACTTTGTATAGAAGACTGTACAAGAGAAGAAGAAGAAGAAGAAGAAGAAGAAGAAGAAGAAGAAGAAGACGAATAAAGAGAAACAGCGAAACAGCGAAATATGCGTACGAAAACACAAACGTCAAATTTAACCTTCTGGATCTGTAGGTAGCGACGGACCTGAGTGTGATATTTAAACAAATGAACAAAGCTCAACTATCCTTAAGACAGTGGAACTTGACTAGCAAAAACCACAATAAAACAACCTTATGGGTATGAGCGTAGTAATTAACACACAGAAGGGTGCTTCCCAGTGCTATGGAGTAATAACAAGCCAAACCGGGATGGGCTATCTATTCTAACTCCAGGCGATTACATAACTTAGGCCAAGTTAGACCGCAGTCGCTGCTGCCCGACGACCTGCTAACTCTTCACGCCACAGACGAGGTCACTCAGAGCGTAGGACCTCGCGCGAATGCACTTTTCCTGCCTGCCTCGGGCCTAGACGCAGACGGACGCGCGACTTTCTAGGCTAGCGAACGCACGCATCGTGTCTTCCCCATTCTGGCCTCGACCGACAGCGACCTCAAGGCCGCGGGTACCGCCAGACATCACTCCGGACCTAGCCCGCCTCTTGGCTGGACGAGCGGTCCAGCAGTCTACACGTCATCCGTCCTATCCTCCTTCCTGTCTGCACAGAATGCACTCTTCCTAACACTCTGGCCGTCCCAAGACTCCTCTCCCTGCTCTCCTAAGGAGACGGGCCTGGAAGATCGCAGCTGTAAGTGTTAACACCTCTTAGCCTTAACAACTTCTTGATAACCCCACCTGTCCTCCCCCCGGTATCGATTTCTAGAGCAACTGTTCTTGCTGAATGCCACCAAAGTCCAGTGAGTTCAAGGCGCCAGGTGCCCTCCGATTCGCAACTGAAATCAGGACTAATCTTTGTTGTTTGGTCCCTAAGTTCTCTGTTCACAGCCGTATACATGCGCGCCCAATTTTTTTTCACCCAGACGGACAATTCCGCCTGCACTAATCTTCCCCGACTAATTAGTTCCTGCATAGGCCCGCCAAGGGGCACCCTACTAAGCTCCTCTCCCCCTGCCTTCACTCCCCCTGAACTTAAGAAGGAGCTGAGAGGGGTCTGTACTGACCTGTTCAAGATCACAGCCCGCAGAAACCGGATCATGTCTTAATCCTCCAGTGGATCGAGGTTTGCACCTCGGCCCTTGAGACACACATGGGGAACAAGGCACAGCGGTGGGAGGGGGTGTGGAGGATGGAGTTTCCCTGTCTCGACTTTAGGACTTAGGGACAGATCGGACTGTCTCTATTGGTGGATTCGAACGAGAATCGGAGACGTCAGACGAATACTATTCTTGTCCCAGCGATCACACCATCCGCTTGTTCGTTTCTATCAACGATCTGAAATTAATTGTAATCCAGTGCCAGAAATAGCCATCTGTAGGTTATGCAAGCCCGCCTTAGCGACCACTAACCCCAAGATCGTGTAAAATGGGAGTGGTTATAAGGGTGATTTTATGAGTGGGGCATCACCACGATTCAGAGAGTGATATTAAAAACATATAAAAAGCAACTCTTAATCAATAAGAGGATTTTGAATAACAAAAACATAAAAACGGAGCATTTTGCATGTTGTTGTATTCATGAAGTAGTAACCGCATACTTCATATAATAATATTAATAATAAATCAAACCAAGTCAGGCCAGGCTATCAATTTTAACTTGTACTTGTTATAGCTGTGATCATGCCTGATCTAGCCGACCTAAATGACGTCACGAACGATATCCTTCCACACGTGACGATGGGCGACAACGGATCTGGAAAGCTCCACCAAGTCTCTTCTCCAGCGATGGAGACCGAAGATAGAAGGTCCAAGAACTGCTCACATGTCTTGACGGACGGTGTCGAGCCAAATCTTCATTTGCTCTCCTCTTCGATGCCTCCAGGCGGGCTGTGACGCTGGATCGAGGGCAGCATAGCAAAGGTAGTGGGAAGGACGACGAAGAACATGCACAACCCACCCCAGTCGGTTTTATTTAATGGCCTCATATATATTCGTGATACGATTGCAGAGGGTGCGGACTACCTCATTCGAGATGAATTCGTTATACTTAACTCGCAGGATCGTCCTCAGGCACTGGTGGTCAAAGACCTCCAGTCTTCGTTCGCCTTCAGCGGACAAAGCCCAGCATTCACATCCATAAAGGAAGACTGACCGGATAGATGCACGGTATACACGAATGCTCGTGACTATGGAGATGTCGCACCCGAAGGCGCTTTCGAAGGATTGAGAAAACCCAGTGAGCAGCATTGATATGGGAGACAATACCTTCCTTACTCTGCTCATTCGATAGCACCTTCACTCTGAGGTATTTAAAGCTTTATACTTCTTTACTTTGATGGCCATTAATCTCCAGGGGTTCTTTCTCCTGGTCAGGGATGCATCTCGAGAATAACGTAGTCTTTGTGGTATTTATCGATATGCCAACCGACATAGCAATCTCATTCACCCGCGACACTGCAGACTGTAAACCACCAAAACTTGAGGCTAGCAGCGCAATATCATCAGCGTAGTCGAGATCAGTCAGCTGCGGGTTTTTCACAATTGTGTCAACTAAATTAAGCTAACCTGCCAGACTTCCTTAATAATTAAGTCAGCCTAGTAGTCATTCTGGTGAATTCGAGATGATTGCTTAGGACATCCTGCTTGGGCAGTCAGGTTGCTGTTCCGTATTGGTAGATTCCATGCGAGCATTAAAGTTGGGCAGGTAAAATCGATCTAAGTGTGATTTAACTAATCGTGCTAGGCATGGTATTTGTAGCTCAACTGGTAGAGCATCGGCTTCGCCTACAGACCTTTTCTACTATGCGGGCTCAACTCCCGCCGAATGCCGCGAGTTTTTTTCACAATTGGGTCAACTAAAACACTATTATTTTTCATATTTCCATTAAGTTCTACATTGGTTCAATACTATTTATGATTACTTCAACGCTTGGATGCATTTATTGGTGCTGGGTCGCGAACGATTAGCAATCACTCGTATATTTTGGCTCTCTGTGCGTGGTAGGTTATGCACTGCATAGGCGGTATTATATCCACCCTGCTTGTTCAGAATATTTAATCATGCAGACAATGCGGTGAGGACTGTGTTCAGTGATGTGCCAAAGGGCTCTGATTAAAATGCAGCCATTTAGGGCTCAGGTGTTGCAATCAAGAACTCGTCGTCTCTAGCATGGACATGGGGAGGGGGGATAAACACAGAAGTTATTGACTTTATTAATCAGGTGGCTAGGTAGCATTCGCATCTATAAAAACTACGCCTGCTGCTCGATCTTCATCCTATCATTTTCCCGTTTCTGATGATGGTTTCGAGTTGTAGACTGAAACGTCAGCCAAATGAAAAGAAAAAACTGGTTCTAGCCAGTGAGTCACCTTCTGCGGTCTGGAGCTCGCTTGCACCATCGCCTCCGTCACCGTGAGTACACCGTAATGCAACCTAAGCCCACAGATGTGCGATCCTGCACAAATCCGTCTCTGTGTGTGTGTGTGTGAATGCGAGTGCGAGCGACCTCACTCTGCTGGTAAGATGACACTTTGTGTATCGAAAAAAATGATACAATTCACGTCTACAAGCTCACCGCCCCCCTTGTAGCAGATTGTGCGTCATTCCTGCTGAATTCACCAGGACAGCCTGTCTGGTGGAAAGCAGTCAGCGTATCTGGGCGCCCAAGACGCGGATGGAGACAGGGGGCGGAGTGGACTGTAGAAAGCTTTTGGGGGAGTGTTTGGGTTGACCAATTGGCAAAGCAGCCCGCTGCCACGGCCGACGCAGCTCCTTCACGTGAATTATGCATGCACACACACACACACACCACACACACACACACAACTCACTTGCCTTCCCCATCACCCCGCAAAGAAGCAGTCGAGAAACACAACCTTTACCGGGTTAGCAGGTTTGCGAATTATGAGCGGTAGGACGGAAATGCGAATGTGAGACCTCACAGCTCTCTACCTGGGTGCTGCTGCTGCTGTCGGGATAGGACTGTAGCACCAGCCTATACTAATTAGGGTAACGATTAAACTTAGGTAACCAAACGACTCATTTAAATAACCCAATATTTGCGCGAGATAATTAAAATAGCCCCATTTGTGCCCGATTGGACACAATCATGGACTCTATACATAATCCTTATAACAGCTCTCTATATAAACTGACAAGATATAGAAATTATATAGATATGACAGAGAGTCAACGTTTGTGTCGATTTTGGCACTATTGGGCCATTTCAATTATCGCACGCCAATAAAAGGTTATTTCAATAATTAGTTGCGAAAATCACCATTGCAACTTTTAGGAGATTAATTTTTTTCGATAAATTATCGTCCGGCCTTTACATTTATATACTAATTAAGTAAATGAATTGTACGGTTGTCAGGGCAGGCGAAGGGGGGATTTGGGGTCCAAATCTGATCAGCGTTAGGTAGGACTAGTAGTCGATCGCGGTGATAAGCTGTTGGCTGTTGGATTAGCAGCTTTGGCCCATGGTAACTGCAGCGCCGCGACAAAGTTCTTTTGGGCGCACAGGACCGGTCGGCGTAGCCTGATGGCGGCTGCTTCTGCCGTAGCCAAAATTTACCTTGTAGATCACTCGGAAGGCCTCATTGGCATCCTCGCGGTGATCTGAGTCTACCAGGTGCGATAGAATGGAACTGATTATACCCTTTAGTTGGCCCTCTCCTAAACATGCTGGAATGTGTTCTAGTAGTCTTTTGGACAAATGCCGGCTCGCGCATCCAATAGATTCTGCCCCACAGGAGCAGGTAAATGAATACCCGCACAGAGAGGTGGTATGGGCTGGCAGATTGTCCTTGATCCCTCCGTATAGGATGGGAGTACTCGAGAACCGTACATTGGCTTTGGTTGCTGGGAGGGTGGTTTCTACAGCTTAACTCAGGCGCCTCCTAAGAAGTTCGCTTGATCCGTCCCCTTGAAATAGAACCCCCTAACGCTGACCAGATTTTGACCCAGATTCCCCCTCCCCTGACAACCGTACTAGTTTTTTCTACTATACCGCATATCAATGTAAAGGCCTGACGAGAATTTATCGGAAACAAACGTGTATTCGCTAATACATCTTCGAAATAATTATTCCTATTATTTTTTACTTTTATACGCTCTATTTTTTAAATTATTTCTTCTTTCTCTTAATATACCCCACGTGCTGTTTGCTGACCTAAATTGAACTTTTACAGAAACTTGGTATGACTTCTAGCCGATTTTCTTCTGCACGAACATCAGTGCCGGTGCCCATATGGACGAGGATCACGCCATTTTTTTTTATTGAAGTTGCATTCCTCAACAGTCATGAGTCAGTTGAAGCTTGCTCTAGGTCGGTACTTAACGAAAGGCATGTGATACCTTGCCGGCACACCCCTTGACAATTTACGCTTCTGGAGCATATTAAATGAACAAATATGAGACGCAATTCTAGATGTAACAATCTGACCGTACCTGGATTTGGGCCTAAAACTTGTTAATTTCCATTGATTTTAAACGGTAATCAATCAACTTTTGAGAGGTTTACCAGATGACTCCTGACAGTGCATGAACAAGAGCGGAGGAGGCTGGGTCCGCTAGAAGTCCTTTCAAGTTTCTGATGTCATACTTCAACAAAACCTGTGCTCGGCGCGGTCTAACATGCGCGCCTGCACACAGGATGATAGCATTTTGCTGTTATTTTAAATGGAACGAGCCGCGGATGCCTCCACACGCCGCCTTTAGGGCTTGCACAGCAGGATACCCAGAAAACGACAACCTTAAGCAGGCAGAAAGGAGCCGGCCTTAATCAAATCCGGGGCTAACCTTGGAAGAGGAGCATTCAGCGATCAGTGCGCAAGGCATGCTTATCCCCGGTACGCTTTGGGATTCTGTCTAGAGCCCTGACAGGCAATCGCATGAGAGTGGGACCACCGCGGGCGGCGACGTTCACCATGTGTCCCACTACAGGTGTGGGATACGATGTGGTCCGGCCGGATAATAGGCGATCTAAAGTATCCCAGCATGTAGAAGCTAGTGGAATAGGATAAGGCGTGAAAGGCCAGATTAGTAAGAAGAATGTATTGCGTACACAAAGGAAAGGAGAGAAGATGAGAGTAGATTGACTTGGGAGAGACACGTCCGCTCAGTAGGTTGACCGGGTCCCAAGTGAGGTCTGAGAGTAGTCGGGCCAGAAGACAGAGCGAGAGAACTTTAATTGGCTAGGTCGGCCTGTGATTGGTTGGACGACGTGTTGTTTGACACAGGTAATGGACAACGTGGGTGGCCTGTGTCTCGCGCCAGAAAGCCCGGGGAGCTTAACGACCACGGATTGAGGCCACGACCGGAAAGCCAGACATCGGGACATGCACCTGTTAGAGTACAAGGCTTGCTGTAGGGACGGTGTCTTGCACAGCATCTGCCGCACTCCATCCTCCCTCGCCGCCGCTGCCGCCAACACCTGGGCTCGGCCTCATGATCAAGTCAAGATGACCGGAGGCGTGATGTTTTGCAACTTAAATTGAACTGCTACCCTAATGACTTTTGACCGTGCTGAAGAGACGGTATCTTTAGGGATCGTTCCTCGTTGTTGCTGCCGCTGCTGCTCGCAGAGATCAGACGCAAAGTTGTCAAGCGGGCAGCCGCTTGCCACGGTAATCCGGCGATGAGCAGCCAAGGCTTATTCTTCGACCGGGGGCCCAGCTCGGCTGTCCTCCTTACAGAGGGCCTGCTTCCTCTCAAACACCCCATGCAACCTAGGCGATAGAAAATTCTTGAATTTCCAACAACCTCTAATTTCGTTGATGAGCGTACACCGGACTGCCCTGTGACTCGACAGAGGCCCTGATAGCCACAGCAATTGGTAGTCTAGGCAGATAGTATTGCCGGTAAAGACAATAGAGACTGTCTTAAAAAGTCGTCATCAACCATTCATCTACTTATACCTTTCGCTGTTGCAGCTACTATCAAGGCCCAAGGCAGACTTGCGCAGCTTTCTGACTGAATAACTTTCCTGCCGCACGCGTAAGTCAGGTTCAAAAAGAAGGAGCACTAGCAGCGTTATGTTAACTCATTGATGAATGTTCACCCGATCGCTTACGGAACTCATCTGTCCTGAATTCGAGGCTTGGGTTGGACGTCACTTGAGTCTGGGTATGACTGGCTGACGATGGCTAATAAGTCAGAAATGGCCATTGCAGTCTCCCTTGTCTTTGCCGGTATTAATATCAACCTTATGCTCATTTTTCAAATGGCCATCAATGTTTTTCGAAGTGCAGTCTTAAAAGAGACTTGATCGCCGTCACTGATATTACTTGTGCTACTTCGTGTTCTGAAACTGTCAAACAAAGAGCTAGACAGGAAGTTTTATAACCTCGGGTGTTCATAAATTTACAAACCTTGCATGTGCCTGCGTCGACACTGGTTATATCCCCCAGTTACGTGTTAGGAAGAGAAGGCAGAACAGGATAGCAAATGATAGTTTACTGCCACTAGTTCTGCTTGTATATCAGCGTTGTCTTCTGTGAGTCCGACAGCTTGTCCTGCGTCCGTCAGCAGCGTGCGTTCTGTCGTTGGTCTCGTCTCGGTAGCAGTCTCTCGTCTAGGGCAACAGAGTCCTGTGTCCTCATCAGCTGAATGCCGCTTCCTGCGGTGGCAGCGTATTTAAGGACCAACAGTTTTTGTTTCCCTATTAGCCTTTCCACTAGTGGCCCACGCGAGCAGCCATCGTGTGGTGCCCTCAGCATGACACGTCGTGCCGCTGTGACGCGCGCATGTGCGTGCGTCCTATCCTGGCCTCTTTTCAGGCGTGACCTCACGGGTGGCAGATCCCGGCTGGCGGCTGGCCCTGCGTCCTCGCGTGTCGGCCCTTGAAGGTCGCACGTCTTGGCCCGTTTCGCATGCACACATTGGTCTGTGAATTCCTTTGTTTTCTTGCCCTCAGGACGGCCCGAGTGATGATACGCGTACTGGCCGTCCTAACGGCGAAAATGGGGAATTTCATATTTATTAAATTTTCAACCCAGTTCACCATCATAATTCAACTCAGCCGAAGAGCATAGACGGTGCAGAGTAGTGTCAAACTCATTCACACAAGGCGAAAGGGTAATTTTCCATAACTGTTCATTAGCTTGACTACTGCCTACCGTGTGCTTCACCTTGACGACCCAGGACATTCATCCCGCAAACACTTGAAAAGAGACTTGAGTATAAGAGAACGTTGCGCTTTAGTAATCAATACCTTTTTTCTACCGACTGGGATAAGCAAAGTATCAGCATGCATTGTCCGCTGCGAGTATGCTGCAAACCATCATTATTTATAATTTAAGTTGTCTCCCTTGGGTCCTGGTAGTCCTGCCAATCAGCATGTCGATGAATCCATCAAAATTCCTCCAACCCTTGTTTTAGTTTGCCGAAGTTGACAGAGTACCACCACTTCACGATGCATAGGCTGCGGAACCCCTGATAATCTACTGTTTTCCAATATGCCAGAGCACCAGTACCGTCCTCTAAAGCAGTTTTGGTCCTCTTGCCAAAAAAAACAATTTTTTGAGAAGTGACAGGTGCTTGCACCAGCTGCAGAGCGTGTTGCCTTCAAAATTCAGTAGGCTCAGGTCACTGCACTCCTGTGCTGCGGTTGTGATAAAATGTGACAGGCGACAACCCGAAAAAGAGACCAGAAGCGCTGACGCGTTCTGACGTCCTCCCAGGGACGCCGACACCGATGAGTCAGTGGGTCAAAAAGTTCAAGTGCACTCTTGAGTAGAAATGGCAGATTACTCGAGTGATTATAAGCATCGACCACGTTCCTCATGCTACTTCTGAGCCTCAGATGAACTTAACAAAACAGCATCAAAACAGTAAGTGTATGTTAGACGACTCTCTCTCGCTCTCTCAAAGTTCGATCATGACATCGCGTGAATTAGGTCGTCAACTGTAGATAAAGCTTTGCTCAGAGCTTTCGGTCACTGCTGTTGCCACATCGCACCAAACTGTTGTCCTCGTCAAACTTAAAGGTTAGTTGGACCTCGGCAAATGGGCCGCGATTACATACTTGGCGACGGTTCTCCTGACTGCTGCCTCCTGTTCGGCTATCCGTGTTTTTCCAACATAGCTGCTTCTCGTGCAACTGCAACAGATCCGATACCAAGGGCCATAGGCGTTTCATGCCTCATTCGGGGGGGGGGAAGAGCTAAGGGGCATTACTGGTCCCAAGAGATGTTCGCCAAAAGTTGCAGCCTGGTTTTATCTGCTTTCTCGTCCCCGTTTCGCATGCACCGATTGACGAGTATGAAAGGTTGGCCTGATCGATATGGCATCTTGGAGAAGAGAAGATGACTGTAGTTATTTCTGGTTAGTCTCGCTGCGATGGGAAACCTTGTAAGCACTGCCCACGTGGATAGGTGCCTGCAGAAGGCTGCTTGTTTCTGCGTGATTTCCTCGGGACAACTTCCTTCGAAGCAGAAAGTAACTGAATTTTATACTCGAGCGACAAAGTGGATGAGTCACTACTGCAACCAGACGCTGGAAGTAATTGTCAAATTCGAGTCAGACAGACGGCAGCTTAGCCTGATCTCTACCGTCCCGACCCTAAACCTGCATGTCTAGCGGGTCATCCGGATCTGGTAGAGTAAATCTTCGCTGCAAGGCCTATTGATCTAGTCCTTATGTGGATTTCAGCTGGGTGACTCACTCCGCACATACGACCTCGCGCGAGGGCTCACCGCAGCCAACGAGTGCACACGTACCATCCACCTACAACCGTCTCAATGTCGAGCCCCTGCCGCCCCTCGGCATTAGCCCCCCGTAAGAACTCGAGCCAACCAGAGTGTACCATTTCCTGATAGGCTGCAGGATCAAAGCATGCGCTGGGCTTCCGACACTCCCCCACGTTTTCATCTCTTTAGACGCGGCGCTGCTGCCGGCGTTTGCTCGCTCGTCTGACAGTCTAATTCCTCCTGCCTAGGTCTCACTTCCTTTTGTGCAGAACACACTGGTTCCTACCATTCTGGCCTCCCATAACTTTTCTTCTCCTAAGGAAGTGGACCTGAAGATCGCAGTTGGCAGTGTTTTAATTAATCAACCCCGAGATATATGTACTATGAATACTTCAACTATAAACACTCAGAATGCATAAAATCCGGCTTCTTCGTGAAAAAATATACCTTTTCGAACACGCCGGTTCTCCTAACTTGCCCCCCCAACTTGTTGCTCTAGGAGCTGTGTTGTTAAGTTCTCTAGTAAATACTTGTTCACAAGAACTGAGAAGGGGTTAGGAGGTTAGTACTGGAAGAGCGGCATGTCTACTTCAACGCACTGGGTTGGCCGTGCTTGAGCTACTTTTGGTCAGATCTAACTTCGTAGACGTCCTCCTAAGTGGCTTTCATTCACTCTCCTCTTCCTCATCATAATCATCATCCCCATCTTACTACTACTAATACTCCTCTTGGCTTCCTCAATATCATCCCCTCCTCCTCCTCCTCCTCCTCCTCCTCATCCTCCTCCTACCCTTACTTCTACTCCTTCTTCTCCTCTTGAATAATTAACTATCTTTTGGCCAGTAAATGTGCAATCTACTCTCCGAACGCAGGAAGATGCTGCTTTTAATTGAGTCGCACTGCCTGGCGTACTCACGGCTGTGGGTTGTTCTGACGTCCTCTAAAACGTCTCCGATTGGTGTAGGTGATACAGCCCTGTTATCTCCTCTGGTGTTGGCCATAACCACTGGGAATTATTCCTTCACGCATTGAGAAAAATTATTTTGTGGTCAAAGCTTACTGAATTAATATAGCAGCCCGCTAGCCTACGGAAACCTTCGAAGATCCCAACTAAGTCTTGTAATGGTGACATGAAAAAACGGATCGCCCGCGATGCAGGTGCCTTTGCGCCAAATTACCGGGAAGCTAGGTTAAGGTTTAAGATTTAGGGTCAGAATTACGCTAAGGATTATGGTTTGGGTTCGTGTTACCTTCTACTATGTCCTGCTTAGACTGCTGCGAGGTCCCAGCCCATTTGTGACCTTCAAACTTCTCGCCTCTATTTTTTTCTTGACTGACTTTGTGGTTGAACGCATTGACCACACCGCTGGACCTTTATCACTGTGTACACGAAGATTCAAGGTTGTAATTATTTTATTAATATTTTACATACATTGATACTCTTGCTGTTTTCGGTCATTATTATAGTTGTCTGTTAGTTTTACGATTAAAGTCAGATAAATTGTTAGTGGTCTAACCGCAGTGGTGACCCCGACGTGATCTTTGCAATACTGGTGACCCCGGCGTGCTATCTGAAATAAGGCGGCTATACAAGTTATCCATAACCAGATACATGCCAATACTCCGTACTATAAATTAAATTACAGCCTTGGCAGTAGATCATTCCGTTTATGTGATCGAAACGCGATAACTGACCCAGGGTAATCTGCATTCAAGCGTATAATTAATTACATATTTAATAGGAGGCACTGGCAGATTGATCGAGGAATTAAGATTAATATAGAAAACTCTTGTTACTACGATCTTCAGGCCCGGCTCCTTAGGAGAAGAGACGTTAATTGGAGGCAAGGGTGATAGAAACAGTTTATTCTGTACGGAAGGAATGGAAGAATAGGTAGGAAGAATTCTACTCTCAGACGAGCGCAGTCCGGCTGCTAGGGTGCCGAGTCCGAAGTGTCAGAGCGTAGGCAGTCATCGTAGTCAGTCCTTGTCTGAGAGCCAATGATCAGACTGATTGAGGTCAGACTACTAATGCGGGCATGTCCGCCTATTACTGTGCGTTCCCATGGAGTCTGCAGCTGTCCGAAAGGTAAAAATCGAGGCTTGCAATCACGAGACGGCATGTTTGGCGTGACGCGAAGGAAGTAGGGCTGCAGAGGCATCACAGAGTGGAAAAAGCAGAGAGTTGAAAACAGAATGGGAAAAACTAGGCCACATCGGTTGGATTCGAACCCGTGGTGGAGGCTTTAATGCAACCAACGCTCCAGCCAAAGGACCTACAAGGGCTCCATCGGGAGCCGTGAGTTTAATCACACTTGGGTACACTTGACATCCCAGCCTACAGCAACATATAGAATACAGTAAGCTAGCTGCCCAAACAAGATTTCCTAAGCAATCAATCCAGAGTCCATCAGATGACTACCGGACACTTTCAATAGTTCCATATCTCAGGTTGGATACCATACTGTGCCACTTGCCCGAACGGTTCTTACTCTCACGATGCATTAATTAGCGTTCTTGTAGTTAGCCATGTTCACACCCCGCCCCTTTCCTCTCCACACTAAAGACACCCAGTCCTCTTGGTTTCTTAAATCCATGAATAATTATAAACACATCGTCAGTGAACCTGCTTTGGGATTTTGGACACTTTCGCAGTTTTGAATAAACACAGACATGATCGAAATTACGGCTCCCGGTGGGGCTTCATAGTTCAACTGAAAAGAGTATTGGCTGAACTCAAGCATTACCCTTTCTGTCCTGGGTTCGAACCCCACTGAGGTCGCCATTTTTTTATCTTTATCTTCGAAGTTAAGTTTCGTATAACCACAGTTATACATAGCAAGCATTTCTTCTTTTCATTTTCCCACACTTCGGCTGGCTTTCATTAGGGCTCAGTCCGATGGCTACAGCCAGGTTGACATAAAAATCAACAGTTTTAGTTTAAAATCTGAGCTCACATGGGAGGCTGAAACTCAAACTCAAACACAGATTATTGGGCAGTAAAGGACCCTCAAGGAGTCGTGGCTACCAGACTCCCCTCTTAAGGTCAGTCACCCGCCGTAACATCTAATTTTCAAGGTATCAATTTTGGACCCAAATCCACAGGTAGATGGGAGTTTCCCATTGAACAAAGGCTTCGCATCAATGAACCTATTTTAACTTATTGACCCGGAATAAATAAGGAATATGTGCAGTAACTGACGATTAAACTTTATATATCTGGACATTTCAGATACAGACCTGAAACCCTTGTCAGAATACGAAAAAAACTGCGTAGCAGACTCGTGTGAGACATAATACTCATAGGACGAAGTCCCCTGGCCATAACATATCTCAGAGTAGTAGTTGGTGAGCATACGCAGGCTTTCGATAAATTTCCATCGGGCCTGTGCATTTATACGGGAACGGGGTACAAGACAAATAAGCTGTCAATAATGTTCCCGAGGGAATCCGGAACGTCTGGAAAATAAAGTCCTTGTTCCAGTGATCGCATCCTCTTCTTCTGAACTGCTGCCTGGAACTCGTATATTCTCCTCTATTTGCAATGTTTGCCTTTTCTTACAAGCCAGTCGTGGGAATCGGGGGGGGGAAGCGGTCTCGAACCTTCCCAGCAGCGAGAGTTTGGGTATTATTCTCAACCAACCAGATTCTGCACGGGGAAGGCAAGGATAGGTTGCCAGCTCAGACAACCTCCATGTGCATCTACTCATTTACTTGCACCTGGGGAGCAGGCTATATCTGTCGCACGAGTCGGCATTTGTCCCAAAGAATGCGGGAACACCTCTTGGCATGGCTGAGTAAAGGTGGAATCAAGAGCAGTAACAGCGCCATTCTCGCCCAGATTCCGGACATCGCGTGGACCCCAGCGAAGCCTTCAAGGTGATTTATAAGGACCCACCAAATTATTCCTGGGTCAGCGCCTGCTAGCAACGGCAGAAGCAACCGCTACCAGGCTCAGGAAGCCGGCGTTGTGTGCGCAAAAGAACCTCCTACAGCCTCCACGTCTGACATGGCCCACAGTCACTTAGCTGCATGTAATCGTCCGCGCTTTCTATGCCTCCCTCCCCTAGACTGGCTTCATCAAACCTTACCCGCGCGACCACCCTTCTCTTAGGGACGCCCTCCCCTCGATTCCCACGCTTTGCTTGTATGAAAAGGCAAACATTATTGGCCGCTTGTTCGAAGTGTGCCCTCGATGCGATGAGAATTTATCGAAAGGCTGTGTATGCAAGTATTCTTCTGAATTCTCTGATGGGAATTTTTGCAACCTTAATAACATATTTCATAAAATGGATAATCCCTGTGTGACATCGACTATTTGATCGACCATCCGTCAGTAGGCAAGGGCTGCTAGTTCTCCACTAGTGTTTGACCATTTGTATGTTAATTACTTGTAACTTCGATGTTTCATGAACGTTCTCTAGGCAATAATCAGTCATGTGCCCTATGTGAGTTGAAATGCTTCAACCTCTATCTGCGCGTAGTAAGAGACGAACAGTGCGTTTGGTGATCGACAGCGGATCGGAGAATTGGCTCACATTAGAAAAACCGTTCCCATTGGGGTTTTGTGCTGAACGTTTTTAAAATTTATCGCGGATGCATCATCAGAACCAGTGGCAGTAATAGGCCCGTGGAGCCGCGACGGATTTCAAAACGTCAGACGAATAAAATTCTTGGCCCAGCGATCACATCTACTTCCTCATAGTTTCAGCACACTTGAGGTAGTTTTATCACCTACACAGCTTGCTGCAACGTATGAAGTCCACTTATTTTAACACAAAGGACAATAAACAGGATTTCCCAAGCAATACATCTGGAATCAAACAAGTGACTACCGGACACTTTGAGTTGTTCCAAATTTCGGGTTGGATACCATCTTGTGTCACTTGCCCGAATGGTTCTTTCTCTTACGATGCATTAATTAACGTTCTTGTAGTTAGCCATATCCAACACAAACCCATTCCTCCACCTGCCCCCTGCCTCTCCACACCAAAGACACACAGTCCTCTTGGTTCCCTAAGTTCATTAATAATTTTAAACTCACTGTCAGTGTTTATTGTTTTGGAATTTTGGTCACTTTAATGGCCTATAAGACTCACTAGTCATAGAAAAGAGACGATGAGCGGGAGGAACGGGAAACTAGAACCAACTCAGTTTGCGGATGGCTAAAGCGAAAAACTGAGAAAGGGAAAGTGTAAGACGCTTCTACTTCGGAAGCACGATTTCAAAATTTTCAGCAAAAGAAAATTTTTTCCTATTAACGGGGAGAGAATCCAAAGAAACAGATGAGAAAGATAGTGGGTTTGCAAAAAATATGCAATTACTATGGGCACACTTCCGCCTGACTAATCAAACTTCAAAGCCGACTCACACACACCACACTCTAGACGCTGTGGCGATTCCCGCGGTCAATACACTTCAGACGCGGTGCTGTGGACTGTGGTTGCTCGCTCCTCTGACAGTCAAATTCCTCTTACCTCTTCTCCATTCCTTCTGTACAGAATAAAATATTTCTACCACTCTGGCCTCACATGTCTTCTCTCCTCCTAAGGAACGGAGTCTGAAGATCACTCTTACTAGGGCTTTACTTAACTCCCTGCGATAGGATCGATTTACCCTTGCAGCCTACTGCACTAATTCTGATACAATAAGCTGACTGCCCAAACAGGATTTCCCAAGCAATCAATCTGGAACCCAACAGACGACTACCAGACACGTTTAATAGCTCCATATTTCACAGTGTACTTTGGGCTGGAGACCATATGGTGCAACTTGTCCGAACGGTTTTTTCTCTCGTGAAGCAGTACGTAACGTTCTTATAGTTAGCTATGTCTAACATAAACCCATTCCTCCGTACTCCCTCTTTCCCTCCCTCTTATCCCTCCCCAACCAACTCAGTTCACGGATGACTGGAGAGAAAGAGAGACTGAAGAATGCTTTTATTTTGAGAAAGGAAGATTTCACTGAAGGTAGGTGAGCAGTCTGGCGTCGTATATCAAGTCCCATGTCGCGACTGTTCGTGCCATCATACAAAGTAGACCGGGTGACGACTTAGCTCGCAAACAACAGAACTGTGCTGAAAGTTGACCCACTGTCCCAGATCGCTACCCACGCCCTGGAAGAAGGCCAAATGGATAATGGCACGATCCAGTAATAAGGCGGGGCGAGAACTACTGGGAGCCTGTGTCTCAGAACCTAACGCCGCTAACAGGCACGTGAATATACTGTCCTGTTATTTTGAACTCCGCGACCAAGAAGCACGGCCCAACTCGCGTCCATGGACTAACGCCACGATGGCAAGGACGCGCGCTATCGGGCACACGGGAGGGTCGCATGCCAAGACAATATGGCGAGGCGCCGTAGCATGGACTCAAACCGTCACGGAGGCTACCTCCCCCTCCCCAGCCCCCATTGTCTCGTAGCTGGACTACAAAAACATATCAATTCTTGCGGTTCTCTTTTTTCTTTGATGATGGCCTCCCGTACGAGTCCGAAAGGTCCGACTAATAAAATTGCTGTCCCAATGATCGCTCCTTTGTCTTCTTTGCAACATGAACCTGGAGCACGCATATTCGCTTCCATTCGCGAGAAATATAAAGCTAGTATGGACACACTTCCAGTCTGAGTTTTTCCATTTCAGTATCTCTTCATCTAAACTATCTTGTCAAAGATGGCAACATAGAATGTTATCGAAGCTTCGGCACGTAGGGCGGAAAGACTTTGTTAATTACGTCGGGGGAAATGGATGGAAAATATCCAAAATTCGATCAGCGAATTGACTGCCGTAGTACTATCATATTAGCTATAACAACACAAGAAACACCAACAATAGAAGATATAAGGACCAGCCTAACAGGCAGATCGCATGCAGCAAGCAGCCGCGCCCACAGCAGGCTATCGACCGGCCTACACGCGGTGAATGCACACTGGCTGTCAATCAATCGATAAGTTAAAATTCAAGCTACAGTCAGCCGTCGAGTCACCAGCCGATCGTGCCACTACCCACGCAAGGACAGAAGCTGATTGGCTTGATGGACATCGTATTACACGCATCTGTTTCCCTAAATATTTTTTACTAATAACATTCAAAGACTTCTTCTTTTGGGGGACTCATACGAGGCATACTTAGGCGGTGATGTCTCGGCTTTAGCTACCGGTACAACAGAAGAGAGTATTCGGAGGGCATGTTTGAAAATCAGCATACCTTTTTGCTAAGCAAAGCAGAAAAAAGTAACACAACTGTAAAGAAAGAGACATATATAAAGCTTCAGATTAGGTTTGAGGAATGTGACAAGACTGTTATCGATAAAGGTAATGAACAATTTAACGAATTTTATTGAAAAGGGGTTCCATATCATGGGGGAAAAGGGGAGATTTGGTGGCAGCGTAACGCCATGGTACCGTAAAAATTATACTAGTGGGCCCTATAATGAGTCTAGGTTTCTTGTGCACATTTTATTCTTTTAATTACGCAAAAAATTCCCATCAGAGAATTCAGAAGAGAAGTTGGCAAGCATCAGTAGGCTTTCAATAAATTTTTATCTGGTCATTACATTTATATCTGAAGGGGTACACGTCAAACAAGAGGCCAATAATGTTTGTCTTTTCGTACAAGCAAGTCGTGGGAATCGGGAAAGGGGTCCATACTAGAAGGATGGTTACGTGGGTAGGGTTTGGTGGAGCCCGTCTAGGGGAAGGGCAGGGAAGAGGGGGAAGGGAGTGAGGCATAGAGAGTGTGGACGAGTACATGCAGCTAAGGGGTTGTTGGCCATGGCAGACGTGGAAGCTGTAGGAGGTTCTTTTGAGCAGACATCGCCGGCCTCCTCACTCTGGTAGCGGTAGCTTCTGCTGTTGTTAGCAGGCGCTGATTGTGGGTCCTTATAAATCATCTTGAAGGCTCTGTCTGCGTCCACACGATGTGGGCGAGAAATACGTTGTTTATGCTCCAGATTTCACCTTTGCTCAGCCACGCCCGGAGGTGCTCCAGTATCCTTTTGGACAAGCGCCGACTCGGGCGAGCGATATAACCTGCTCCATAGGAGCGAGTAAATGAGTAGGGGCCGCACCTCCTTGAAAATGGGCGTTGAGGAATAGCATGTTCTCTTTTACAGTGAGGGTGGCGCGCTTTATTTCTCTCTCTACAATATTCTTTGTGATGAATCTGTCAGGATACCCATTATCTTGAAGCAGGTCCTGGATTTCCAGGCAGATTTTTCTAGCCCTTTGCGTTAAGCAGTGGACTAAATTACACTTCTGCTGGATGGATACACAATTATTAAAGTTGTATACTGTCCGGTGCAGTGTTCGCATAATTCCGAGAAGGTAGGGAATGCACATTCATCTACCAGTACTGCTTCGAAAAGTGATAGAATACCATCATGACCATTTCGGAAGCCACATGAAAATCCGGAGTCAGTGCGACTAATTCTCTATTTCCGAAGATAAATTGGCGAACATGCGTTTGTTTTCGATAAACTCTCATCAGGCCATATAAATGTAAAGGCCTGATGAGAATTTATCGAAAACAAACGTATGTTCGCCAATTTATCGGAAATTTTCCATGGGAATTTTCACAAATTTGAAATAATTATCTATCATTTATTCAACGGGCTGCTTTATTGATAGCTTGGCACATGATTTGACGGGATCTTAATGTCATGGAGGAGGAGGAGGAGGAGGAGGAGAAGGAGGAGAAGGAGGAGGAGGAGGATAAAAATAATGCCATTCGCTCGCCCCAATCACGTTTTTAGTCGGACTCTTACTAGAGTCAGAGATAATTTGCCAACAAAAACAAGTACCTGTTATAGCTGACAGGGGGTAATCAATCAATCAATCAAATCAAGCGAGAAAGAGAAATACGCTTCATTTTAAAGGTAAGTATCCAAAATTACCAGGAAACAATGGCTCCATTCACCGAGACCAAGGGATAAATTAACAAAATACTGTACAATCTGACTTTTTTTTAAAATCCACATCTGTTATGGCAACAGGTCTAATAACGCATTTCTTAACATGCGGGTCAGCGTGCCGAGAAGGTGATTACAGAGTGTTGATATGTCGATTAGTTCATAGAAATTGTCTATTACCCTCACCAAATGAACTGTAAAATGAGGTGAACCTAAATATTCCTACCTCAGAGACTTCGCTTCGTGAAACTGGAGATGATGGACCGTGAAGCGACAGAATCATCGGAAAAAGGCCTATAAGCTTCAAAAGAAATTGGAAGAGGGTGCGTGCACATATACCGGCTTGGCTGAGTAAAGATGAAACTATATCGATATCGAGTTCTACTCTCGCACACCTTGTTGAGACGAATCACCGAGTCGATATCAAGAAAGCTTTTTAGGTTGTATACCGGACACCAGCTAACTTTTCCAAGAGT
>JAYGXS010000009.1:22284808-22295254 GCA_036362985.1 Ligula intestinalis | reverse complement strand
ACTCTTGGAAAAGTTAGCTGGTGTCCGGTATACAACCTAAAAAGCTTCCTTTATATCGACTCGGCGATTCGTCTCTACAAGGTGTGCGAGAGTAGAACTCGATATCGATCTAGTTTCATCTTTGTTTAGCCAATGTGGTATATGTGCATGTACCCTCTTTTCTAGGCACTCCGTTGATTTGCCGATGTATCCTGCACCACTGGAGCAAGCGAACCAGCAGAAGCACATGGATGTGACCTTCAACTTGAGTCGGCTTTTACCTTCCAATCGTGGTAGGTTGTGTGCGGAAACGGGGGCATGGTGGTACGCATGTCTTGCCATCCACCTGCGTCCTCTTCCACCTCCGGTCATCTTGACTTGGCCATGAGGCTGAACCCAGGTGTAGGTGGCGGCGAGGGAGGATGAAGGGCGGTAGATACGGCGCAAGTCACCGTACCTAAACCAACCCTGTGGTTGGGTTGTCTCTTAGCTTGGGGACGATTTCACTTCCTGCACTCAATGCGTTCACCCTCTCAAAGTCCGATACATCTGTAAGTACTGGAGGAGGGTCTGGAGCAGGTCTCAGCGAATGGCCTTCTACTGAACGACCGAAAGTCCGTCCTGTGTGTATTTCAATTGCGACCTCCTCCCAGTCTTGAGCCATAGACATTCTGTCCAATGAGGTATTCTCTATCCTGTACCTTGGTGTTACTCTGAAACAAAGGTTTCTTTATTAAAACTCGTAAACTTTTAGATTATATCTGTCATAGCACACACCATGAGCTTTAATCTGGCGATTTATATATGCTTACACTCCCCCCCCCCCCCCCCCCCCCCAATCTTCACTGCTCTCCAATTGTTTTTCCCGCCTTACTTAAAAAGGCCTGTTTATTTTTAAACGTACCCTCCCTTCAGCTGCTGGTCTTTCCGATCTTATTTAGGCCGATACTATAATACAGCGACACTATAAAACGGTCGAGCCATTTGCTGATCGCATTCTTGATGGGGCTGCTCATCCTGTCCACTCTGAACTAATGGCTGCGAAGTCTTTCCGTATTATGCACCAAAGCATTCTATAGTTCCATTCCTAGAGCGCTACCTCACAGAAAGCCAGAAGTTGAAATCCGACCTGTCTCCGTAACGGATGCGGATAGCGTGTAAACTTTCAGACTTTGAGTATTGTATGAGCTTTTAACTTACCTTATCCTTTGCTATCTGTGGATGGAGTCACATTTCTGCTGAAAATATTTCATATCTACCGTCAAAACAAAGCGCATTTCCCTCTCTCTCTCACTCTCTCTCTCTCTCTTACTCATTTCTTCTTCCCTTTCACAGCCTGCTCTACTTCGCAGCGTGTTTTCCTTGTAGTGCAGCACCCATCCCACCGACCAGCTAGGTGGTGGTCTCTTGGTGGTGGTGTGGGGGAAGAGTGAGGTCGACCCTCAGCGCATTTTTCCTCCTCACTAAAAACAATCTGAAGCTATCGTGGTGTGCTAAAAACCGTGGCTTGGAGGGTTGCGAACTTGCGCATCGCAATCGGCCCAGTGCGTATCTTCTTGTGGCTGAGATTCAGACTCAATGGCTCCTTCTTAATGTGGCCTTAATGGCGCTCCCAGACAGGAGCCTACCTAGCCAGGCGTGCTGTTAGCACGCGTATTGAGTGTTGGTCGTGCCAGCCCTAATCTACGGTCTTTTCGACTCTGTCTTGACACCGGATTCGGGTGTGGGTATGGTGATAGAGTGGGGGTAGATTCTCCACAAGTCTACTTTCGCTAAAATTCTGAGGGAGTCACCGTATTGCTTCAGCTTACTGAGGCTCGTGGTGGTCATCGACGGTTGTGTCACACAGGGGGTGTTTCTGATCCCGTTTCCAATCTTTGACAACCATCCAATTTATTTCGATCGGACAGTTGAGTCCTCGATGTTCTCGTTCTTGTTTTCGTCCATTCTCTCTCTCTCTCCCCCTCTCTCAATCTCCCGTTTTTCCCTAATTTTTCCTCTTCCCTGCGTGAAGTGTTAACTTGCCGCCGAGTTCACTCACCACAGCACAAGGCGTGCGTTTTGTGGGTCCTTGTTAAGCGAGCTGAGGGCAGATCGAGTGTTTTGCCTCGCAGGTAGTACCTTCTTCCGGGCATCATTCATTTGCAAGCCGGATGCAGCACGTCAGTGTGCAGATCTATTGAACTGTCGCTTGAGAAGCGTGGCCGTTAAAATAAGTCATGCTACTTCCGAAACATCCTCCCCTACAATAACTTCTACGTAAAATTTTACAGCTTAGATGGCCAGTTAGGTAAGACTGTAGTAACAGAGCGGAAAACAAAACAAGTCCCGATGTGCTCTGGACCTCAAATATCTACTTACTCGAAATAGCATAAACCCAGATGTCACACTCCTTGTTGAGATCAAGGGGGTATGAGCTCCGGCGTTGATTTTACATCAGCGTCACCTTTGACTAATATTAGCGTCAGAAATAATACCAGTATTACTAAGACTCAGCTACATTGCTAGCCAGTAGTGGTATAAATATTAGTAGCAGTATCAGCCTCCGCCTCCTTGAGCCTGTCTTGACACCTACTAAGAGTGCGGGAGGGTAGGTAGTGCGGAGTACCCGCGCAACGGTTTCTGTCACTTAAGGCTAAGTAAGGCGGCGTTTTCTGGCTGGCATGGGAGAAAGCGGTCAATGACAGATCTCGTTTGGTCTTCTTGACCCCGGGCGAAGGTGAAGAGTGCGGCTGGCGCTAACTACGTCCGCTATCATTATAATCTATTCCCTGAGCACACTTACCTTCACTCCTAGCCCTAATTTTCCGGAATTTAGGTCAAACTTACGCGTATGGTAGGTGCTTCAGCTTCTCATATCCTGCATATAAGCCATCCCCACCAAATTAATCGAATAAGGCACCCAATAGAGAAGAATATAGGAGTTCGAGGAAGCAATTCAGAAGAAGCAGAAGCGATCACTGGAACAAAAGGTTTATTGTCCTGACGTTTGGGATTCCCTCGGGAAACTTATCTGCGCATGTCTCACACTGTTCTACTACTACCTATGATTAAGGATTCCCGAGGGAATCCGAAACGTCAGGACAATCAACCTCTTGTTTCAGTGATCGCTTCTTCTTATTATTCTTCTTCTTTTTCTGAATGCACCCATTATGTTGCCGGGGTTCGAATTTGGACCCTATTTGCATTGCACACTGATTCGAAAGCAAACCGCCAGTTGCGATTGCACAGGTCAACAAGGCCGATTTGGTTAATTTGTTGACCCAATTGTGAATCCCACCGAAAGCCGCGAGTTTTTTCACAATTGGATCAACTAAAAGCCTGTTTAGTTTACCGATCTGATGGAAGGGAGATGGATGTCGCTCTCTTGATTTAGGCAACCGAATAACCACGAGCAAGCCATCTGTGGAGAAATAATACCTACAAGGGCAGAGAGAATGGAGGCCCAACTGTCAGCCGAATTGCTTATATTCAGGACTCAGGGAAAGGAGCCCAACCCACGCGTGGTCGACTTGCTTATTTGAATGTCCTCTCACACTAGGAAACGTGAATAAGAACGCACCCTTTCCCCACCCCCTCCCACATAAAACATGCGGCGGTGCATTAAATTCCAGCGGAGGTGGGCGTAAATATTTACATATCGCCATCCAGACCATAAAACTTGGCACAAGGTTCAGAAACACATAACACAGCTAAAGTGCGCATTGCAACCAATCAGCGAGGTGCAAATTATCGATCGAACAAAAAACTGCGTTTTGTTGCCCCCCCCCCACCCCCACATTGCTCGTCAAGGGCAGGTGTTGCAAGTGCAAGCTAGCTTTGGCGTCAGCCTTTGACGCACTTTATTGTATTAATGGCCGTCATAACATGCTTACTTGACAGGTGAGTTCTGTTAGTGGTCGGGGAACGTTCATCAACGAGTGTCAATTTCTCCCGAGCTGAACGGGCAAAACAGCGAGCTCGTGGGTCAATGATTAGAGTGTTAGACTTCTGATCAAAATGTTATCGATGTGGTGTTAAGGCTAAGAGGGTTAACCCTAACGGCTGTGATCTTCCAGGCCCGGTTCCTTAGGAGGAGGGAGAGAAATCACGGGGAAGCCCAGAGTGCTAGGAAAAGTATATTCTTTACAGAATAAGTGGGAGAATATGCAGTAGGAAATTGACTGTCAGACTACCGCACAACCACAAGCTAACAGACGGCGTCTGAAGTGACGTCTGCTCGGCAGTCGTTACATGAGGTCCTGTGTGAGCCAGCCCATGATTGTCTCTTCCAGAGGCCGGAAGCAGCAAGCATTCCCAAAATGCACTTCGGCTGGAGCTAGTCACGACAAGCATACATAAGTGCAGTTCGTGTGCTCGCGGCCCAATGGTTAAAGCGTTGGGCTTCTGGTCAAGAAGATAGCGAGTTCGATGCTCGTTTGGCGCTGGGTCTGGGTGGGTCCGGGTATAACTGGCTGACGATGGCTGATGAGTCAGAAATGGCCATTCCAGTTTCCCTTCTCGTTGCCGTTAATAATCTCATCAATTACTATTAGACAACCCGTTACTCTGGCTTTTGCTTAAGGACCTCTAAAGATGTTTCCAATACTTTTCATCTGTGAGTCGCTATTTTAAACTTATCATTCCACTCTCCCTTGTTTTTGCCGGTAATACTATCTGTCTATACGACCAGCTGTTACAGCTTTCAGGGCTTATTTCGAGGCCCAAAGGCAGAACGGAACAGATGAGTTCCGGTAAACGTCGGGTAAACGTTCATCAGCAAAAGTAACGTTATTCTTAACTCAGCTGTAGTCTCTATATTGATACGATCACACAAACACCACTACAGGAAGTTAGCATTCTCCTCGTACGATTCAATCAACCCGGCGACCATCATGGCGACCTGGCGTGACATCTACCTAAATTTGCGAAACAAACCTAATATGACCAGTGTTTGGCGTGGGAAGAGTCGCTACCGAACCAAAACAAATCATACATGCATCCAATAGATAACTGCACCATCGAGAAACATGGCCGCTAAGATGAGTCGTGCTACCTCCGAACCATCCTACCCTACAATTACTTCTACGTAAAATTCTGCATCATAGGTGGCCAGCTACATAGCCCTGTAGTGTTTCAGCAGCCCAAGTTCTATTGACTGCTCTTCCCAAGTTATCTTTACATATGTAGAAGGGAAGGGAGAGAGAGAGAGAGAGTCGATCGCATCTCGTTTTTCAATCAAGACAAATTTGTGAACGCCATTTTGGTACTTCAATAGCTATTGTGAAGACGTCCGAACCTCCTTTCGTCCCGGTTGGTTGACGTGCTCTAACGACGTTCCAGCCTAGAGAGCTTGTCGCAGCCTGAGGTGAAGTCAACGTGGCCGCCACTACCACCGCGAACGCGACCTTAGCTGGTAGGCACAGCTGCGTCCAGCTGCGTGAACTCTTTCTCCGACCGACGTGCAACGCCGTTGGCGGGGCCAGGACGCACGCACGCCACGGCATGGTGGTGCAGCCGGGTGCGTTGACAACATCCCGGTGTCCCTCCGCGCGTCCGCCCGCTAGGCTTCTCCCCCCCCCCCCTCCACTCTCCGGCCCCTATCTAAGCCACAGAGCCCAGCTTCGGGGCCTGCTGCGTCCAGCCTACCTCTCCACCCACCCTCCCCCTCCCGGCCTCGGCGGGTCTCATTCAGGCGCTAGCAACCAAGCCGGAAAGAGCGTCGACCGTATAGCTCTAGT
Source organism: Ligula intestinalis (assembly GCA_036362985.1). Classification (NCBI taxonomy): domain Eukaryota; kingdom Metazoa; phylum Platyhelminthes; class Cestoda; order Diphyllobothriidea; family Diphyllobothriidae; genus Ligula; species Ligula intestinalis. Next base: position 22,289,555 of record JAYGXS010000009.1, on the reverse strand, counting down.
GGTGTGGTGGTGGTGGTGGCGTGGGGTGGGGTGGCGCGGGGTGGGGTGGGGTGGCAGAAGCGCACAAAAACAACACACTGAACCACATGCGGTCCAATCATAGGCCTCTGCGTTGTCCATGGCGGGCCTGGTGGCAGGGTCGGGGGGAGGCGGGGGGAGAGGCACTGGCGGCAGCAGCACAGCGCCTGCTCGACACCGCGACAACCGTTAGTCAAAATCGTCTGTGTGGGAAGAGGGTGGCAGCGCGGAGGCGAAGGCGGATCACCTCGATAGGCTGATCCGGGTCGACAGGCCAGGACGCGGGTGGAGGGGGGTGTCTGCCCGAGCGGCTTACGTCTCCTCGCGCGCGCGCCCCCAAGATGCGGGTGATTGATGTACACCAGGGGGGAGGGGCGTCCGGGGGGGGGGGGGGGGAGTGAACGATAAGAAAGGTGACCGCAGCTGCTGATTCCGCAGCGGCGGCCCTAGCCCCGGCTCTGGCTGCGGACGTTTTTTGTGAACTGTGGCGTGAGCCAAGTGTACGTCCTACTTCTCCTCCGGTGCGGGGGGCTGAGCAGACATACGACAGCATTGTAAACTTTAATTTGGCCTCGGCTACAGAGTGAACATCGGGCCTCACGTTGGCAATCAAACAACCTGCACGGCACGTCTGCCAAAGCATGCCAACTACTTGGTTGGCTCAGGTCTTAACAGAACTGTTGGTTTTGGAGATCGTCTAGGGCCCTGCTCCTGCGACTTCACTTTGTGATACACTACCAGGCGAGCGAAAAACGTTCATGCTTTGACGGGACTATAAACAAAGAGAAGAGGTAAGTAAGTAAAATTCCGGGGGAAGTAATCGTGTTTTTACAATTCAGTAGTGCAGGGCTAAATAGGAAACCTCTCAGGGACGTGCGCGTACCGGAAAGGTCGCTATATCGGACAGAATAAATGTGAGGGAGTTATTGATCCTCCTATATCAAAATTTGGGAGCGTGTATCAAAATGAAACGCTAACCTCCTCCTCCTCACCTGCCTGTTACTACTTATGCTGCTACTGGTACGTTGAGTAAGACAAAGTTTGTACAAGCCAGTGCCGTCTCAATGAATGCCCAAATTAGTAACATTTTGGTCTTGAGTGGGCTGGTGTATGGTTGCTTGTTTGTGATTTGTGTCACTCATTTGAGCCTTTTTTGATTCGGGAGGCAAACGGTTGTATACGCGCCTACTCTACTGTGCGAAACTGTGAGATTGTTAACCACCAGTCAGGACTGCCCATACGCGAAAATTTTAAAGGCCAGCTGGAAACCGTTGTGTTGACGATTTTGCATGTTTCCTACTTTGGTAAGAAGTCTGAAAGCGACTTTAGGGCAGACCGGGAGGTTAACAGAACATGAGGCCGGTTGCATCCACCTGTAAACAAGCTTAATGCAATTGATTTTCCTCCGCTATTTTGATCGGTGTAGAAATGCCCCCTTAATTTGTTAATCTATCTGGAATGGGGTAGTTACGATGTTTTATTCGTGACAAATTTGGCTAAATTAGGACAGGCAACGCCCTCCCCCCCGGTCCCTTCTCTCGACAGGACCTGGGAACAGGACTCGCCCGCAGGACGAACTGGGATAACCGGTATCAAAAGACCAAAATAGTTATAGTCAACAAGGACAATTAATCAGGATCTCAAATATATATAAAGTCACAGACTGAAATATGTAACGACCCGCCTTCCTATAATTGTCTATCCAATAGCAGTTTATAGACAGTGTAATGATAAAATGAGCAAACATTTCCCATACAAACGCCACGGTTAAATACGCTTCTGTTTTTTGGTTTTTTCCGACCCTACATTTGATTTTGGCAACCGTGCTGCGCTCTCAAAGTCACCATTGGTCAATGCAGCGTACACTCTACTGTTACTACTACGCTCATGATCTGCGCTGGGTTGTTTTACACTGACCCGGACTTTGGACTCTAAAACACAGGATGTCAACAGGCATATCCACCAGAACACACAACTGAATGGACTTGCACAGATCCAGTAGCTGTGTCTTACAGCTAACTGCGCAGTACTCCTAGGTAATGATGTAGCCGGCAGTTTGACCTAACGCCTTATAACCAAATAGGTCGCCCTAGAGTCTCAGGCTGTCAGCACTAGCTGGCTGAAGAGGGCTGATAAGCCAGAAACGGCTACTCCAGTCTTACTTGTATCGCTGTCTGTATTTTGTCCATTAAATGGATTGACTGTTGTGGGGGGATACATATTAAATGCACAAAATGGTTAGGATGTAATAGTCAAGCACACTCAGGGTTATTTATAGCGTAACTTTCTTTTATTGACGCCGGTACGTGGTTGTTCGTCTATATCCACTGAGCCTTTTGAGTGTATCCGCACTCTGAACTTCCCTAGGATTCTTGGTAACCGTAATAGTTGACAAGCTGGTATAGTCGATAGCATAGAAAAGGTTTATTGAGGATGTAGGAAACAGTTAACGATTGGATAACAATCATGCACAAGCTTTACCATGACAGTCCTGTGTAGGGGAAGCTGGAGGCTACCACATGGGGAAGGGAATTCTCTGCGGGGCCCACGCAGGAAGGACAACTGGTACTCATAACTGTCTACAGGGGAGGGTGGGGCTGGAGACCACCACCAGGGAAGGGACAACCAATATAAACTTCACCTGCGAGGGCACACCACCTACATCACCCTTGGTCACACTCGAACTGCCCGCGGCCAACGAGTCAAACAAGGTCGCCTTTTTTTCTTCACGCGGATGCTACAGAGTAATTAAGTTAGCAAGAGGGAGAGTGATAGATAGAGTGATATGCTTAATTTTGAAAATATTGTTCCACAATTTTAAGCAAAAAGTCGCCCATTCTAAAGAAAGATAATTAGGCACACAAACTCACAACAACGGGATATCAACAGTTATCTATAATCCCAGCTGACTGCAATTTTCGACGTCATGAAAAAATGTTCTGGGAAATGTCGTCGCATATAGATCAAATTGGACTGCTTTCAAAACAGCGCTAGCGTTATGACCGTGTGCCCTCATGAGCTCATTGCACTTCATAGAAACAAAGAGGGATAAAAATCGGTTTATAATGGGCGAAGTAGGCCAACCGACGTGCGAATAGAGGGAGAGGAAAATGGCGGCTCAACTTGAAAAGCCCGACACATTCAGTAAGACTCGTAAAAAAGAAGATCCAGGCACTAGTTTAATTGCTATTGAGCTGTCATTTTTGCTTTTCAGGAACGTGAGAATTTTGCTATAATTTACTACTCTGCTTATTTCACTTGCAGATCCTAATCTCTTTTCGCTGTTTTGTTTGTCTAAATTATGATCAGGAGGGTATCTGTACGCTAACACCCTTTTGAATGGAAGTAAATTGCAACTTTTCCCTCCAACAGTCCATCACGCCAGTTCTCCCCAACAAAGGTCTATGCAAAGGAAAAACCATAGCTGCGGTTGGAAAAATGCCCGACAACCAAAAAACTTCCTGTCGACAAACTGCCATTCTATCTTCAACAAAAAAAAAGAGTGTGCACTAAGACTGAAGTTATTTGCCTTCAAGAGCCATGGTTAAATAGTGATACTGGCTCGCAAATTATTACTTTTCCGTCCTTCTTTTTGCTGCTAGCGCACGGACAGAAAATCTTCATCGAGCAGTAGAGGTGGTAGAATGGCCATAAAGCAGCCATGGTTCATAAACTGTAAGCTCTTGTTTGCATACTCGTATGGGTTGATAGACGCTTCTGCCTTCATATGCAAGCCCCGACTGTTAAGTTCTTTTAAAGACATTATTTATGTCAGCATCTACATTCCCCCCTCTACATGCAAAGGTAAATTCGTCTGTTTTTTAAACTTTCTTTCGCAAAAAAACTGCATTGCGAGCATCTTACTATCTTATGTGGTGATGGTAAACCGTGTGAAGTTATTTTTCCTATCATACTGTTGGAATTTGCGCCCTTATAACCTTTATCACTTCCGCTGGTACCCCTTTTGTTCACATTTGATTATTAGGAAGGATTTAGCAGCTTTGAATAATTCAATTGACTCAATTGTAAAAAATCGTAGCCTCCGTGGAATTCGAACGCAGATCAACAGAAAAGGCTTCAGTACAGCCAACACCCAACCAATTGAGCGACAGTAATGTGATTAAATAACAAAAGCTCTGTCTTGACAAAAACGGGGCTCCGTTTTCAGACTAAGACCACTCTGTGGAAGTAAATCTTCTAACTAGCTAGTCCCCCTGAGAGATACGCCCCCACAAAACATTTGCATGATTCAGCCTTGCATATCTTACAATACCTTTGCTTTCCTCCAAAAATCGAAAGTCAAATCATGCGCTAGCTACCTGACAAATGGAAATGTTAGAATCTGTTCTCTTCTTGATACTGTTGCAGACCTGGCAGAATTTATCCACACTTTCTAAAATATTTAAGACGCAAGAAGGAAGTCCTTTACAAACTAGACCTACGTGACAGACGTAAAGATCCCAATAAAAAAGGGAGATTTCTCGACTGAATGACTTGTTTGTTAGTTGCATAGACTTCTTCTTCTTCGTTTCCTCTCTTCTCGGCTGAACTAATAAGCGTCTTGGAAGTTTCACTGGCTAACGCAACACGCTGGCCCATGTCGATGCTGATTTCGGCTCTTTAAAAGCAAACTGTGTCCACACTCCCACTGACTCCTATCCTCTGTCAAACGATATTTACTGATGACCGAGTGTCTTTTCTCCATTTTCTGTGGCAACAGTGGTGAAAC
>JAYGXS010000009.1:22258138-22279839 GCA_036362985.1 Ligula intestinalis | reverse complement strand
TCCTGCTTTAAAAATTATGCTTCGTCAATTGGTGTTAACTGTTGTTTCTATATCACCATAACAAATTTTGGCAAAAGTAGCTTTTGTAGCCCCACTCATATACCCCTAGTCCCAGAATTTTGTCCTGCAAAAATGGTGGTTATAGAGTTTTGTGGGGTGCGGAGACAGGATAGGCAGAGAAGGAAATTTTTAGAAGTAAGTGTAAAGTGAAAAAATGTAGTCGAAGTTGCTTCCCACGGCCGCTGGGAGCAGGTTGTTCCGCATGTAAATTGAAGGTGTGCGCGGCACTTCGCGCCACGGACTATACTAATCTTACTCCAGAACGGTAATTTAGACCACAGGTAAGTTGAAGAAGATGACATCCTAACCACCATTACAATTTTTTTGGGAAATTTAAGAAACCTGCAATTTGTTAATCGGGTTTTTCCGCAATAAGTTAAATGATAATACAAATTAGGAAAATCTACAGATATAAATCAGGTGGCCGAGCAGTCACTACGCATGATGCAAGTTCAGCAGGTCAGGACCCACATGCTGGTCATCAAACAAGTAACCCACAAGAGGGCAATTATCGTCAATTGTCGTCAATTGTGCAGTAATGATTGTAAACTAGAAGTGCTACAACCTCCTCTGCCTGTATTTTCCATTTTTCCTATTGTCTTATTCTAATGTCTCTGATGAAAAATCCGCGACGGATTTCGAAACATCAGGCTAATAAAAGTCTTGTCCCAGTGATCGCCCATTTTTTTCTTCTTCATTTTCGTTTCCTGTCTTCTCGGCTGAACTAATAATCATCTTTTAAGTTTCACTGGCCCATGTCGATGCTGATTTCGGCTCTTTAAAAGCAAATTGTGTCCACACTCCCACTGACTCCTATCCTCTGTCAAACGATATTTACTAATGACCGAGTGTCTTTTCTCCATTTTCTGTGGCAACAGTGGTGAAACAGCTAAAAAAGGCTTGAGTTTCAACAGCTCCTGGTGTGTCACCATTTCTCGCAAAATCTTGATGTTTTCGGTTAGCCCCTACCTTGACACACATCTTATCGGCTTTTCCTTCATGGATTCGAAGATTCCAGACAAGTGGCATTGAGTAATAATCACTCCCATCCCAAAAGACCTCTAATTATTGCCTCTTCTTCCGCACCACTGAAACTCGCGTAATAAGTGGCCTTAGACATGATCACGCCATTCTCCTCCAATTTTTAGGGTTTGTCCTACAAATTACATAAAGGGTCAAGCGTAGTACCCTAGGCGATAATGCTCTTCTGGTCCATACTGCGCTAATAGACTAAGAAAGGAGAATGTGTTTTTCTGGGTTACTCCTCAGCCTTTAATGCTACCCCACGACATCTCATTCTTAACAAAAAACGTCTCTTGGTTTGGGGACTATCTCACTTGCCGCAATTAATTTGTGCAATGCGACAAGCGAAAATCCCCTATCCTTCCTAATAAGAGCCTATTTTATCTCCTAACCTCTCTTCTCCATCCACATTGATGACCTGAGATCACCAAATGACTGCTTGTATGCAAAATATTCTAACAATATGATTATTGTTCATCCAAAACAGACACATCTTCAGGTTCCAAGGAATGGCCTGAACCACTTCTCGGCATGGTCGTTAACCAATGGTCTTTTACTGAATAATCAGAATTCAGTCCGGTGCGTTTTTAACTTGCGACCCTGGCTCAGTCCTCAATCCTTAGACATTCTGCCCAACGAGGTATCCGCCTTCGGGTACCTTGGTGTTACTCGGACATCTATGCCGTTAGGTCAGTGAATGAGCCATTTTTGCTAAAAATCGTGGATGCTACTTACCAAATAAAGTCTAGTGCATTTTGCGACTGCCACCCTCTCTCAGTCCTGAAATTATTAACACTCTGCCCAACGAGGTATCCTCTTTTCGATACCCTGGTGTTACTCTGGCATCCAATCTTAAATTTGCTTTTCATATTGAAGGCCTTTGTATTAAAATCTGTAGACGTTTATATTATATCCGCCGCTTGCGTTCATAACGTACAACCCAAGCCCTAATCTGGCGATTTATAGATGCCTGCGTTCTCACCTTCATTCTTTACTGCCCTCCAGTTATTTTTCCAGCTTTTCTAAAAATAACCTGGTCATTCTTAAACGTATCCTCCGAATGTTCTCTTCAGCTGCCGGTGTTTCCTGTGTTTTTTTAGCTGACATTGTAGTCCACCGCCACTTTAAAGCAGTCAAGCAATTTGCTGATCGCATCCTCAGTGAGGTTGCTCATCCTCTCCACTCTAATGGCTGCAAAGTCTTCCCGTACAATGCGCCGAGGTTTCCGTCATATGTCTTGCCGTACATCAGCATATTAGCACTCTGTGCTCTAACTTCTAGCACGCTACCTCACGGAAACTGAGAAGTTGAAAGCTGACCTGTCTCCATAGTAGATGTGGATATCGTGTAAAGCTTTAATTGAGTATTCTATGACCTTTTACCATGACCCCTTACTAACCTTATCCCATGCTCCCCATGAATGGAACGATTTTTTGCCGAAAGTTGAGGATATTCCATTCTAAATAAAGCATTGCTCGCTCTCTCTCTCTTTCATTCCACCTATATGGTCCGTCATTTTCGAGTTTAGGATAACTGATAGAGAACGCTAAACACTAATGTTCCGCCTACTCTCATTCCAAAATAGTTGTTGTACACATTAGTTTCGGGGACGTAATTCGAGGAAACGCTATTCACTCTGGCCGCCCTAACTGACTCACTGCTTAGACCTCTGACCGCCTCCTCCTCCTGGTGTGCGATCACTGAAGTGTGATGAGACCGTAGGCGGCGTTGTAATCGCAAACCGTGCTAGTTTTACGCTCCAATGGTCCCTTCCACACTCGCCCCAACTCCCGTAAACAGAGAAGCTCACCCTTATCCGCACTTTCCCTAAGCCCTAAGGCTGACACAAGGAAACCTCACGCCCCCTCCGCGGTTCCCTCCCCCCCCCACATGTACCGCAAGTGCCGGGTGCAAAGCTCGATCCACCGAAGGATTAAGACATGATCCGGTTTCCGCGGGATGTGATATCGAACAGGTCAGGAGCCCTGTCAGGCCCGTCAGGGGGAGGAGATTGGGAGGGCGCCTTTTGTGGGCCTATGCAGGGATTGATGAGTCGGGGGAAGGTTGCTGTAGATGGAGTTATACGTTTAGGTGAAAAATAAATAAACTGGGCGCACAAGTTTACGCGAGGTGAACACGCAACTGAGGTGCCAAACAATAAAGATGATTTCAGATTTCAGCTGGGAATCGCAGGACACCTGACTTCGAACCCTGAACTTCCTGAATTTGGGCAGTGTTCATCGAGAAGGGTTGTGTTCGAAATCGCTGTCGGATGGGAAAAATCGATCGGAGTGGATTATGTTACCGCCGAGATTTAAAATAAATACCCTAGCCTGAGTTGGTTTATGATATCATAGTTACGGGAAGTAATAATACCCATACGGTTGTTTAATTGTGGTTTTGCTATTCCAAATTGCGCAAATTTACTCCGTTTTTTGTTTTCCTGTACATATTTCGCTGCTTGTCAATGGTTAGGCCTCACCCCTAACAACTCCATTATCATCATTCCCGTTTTACATGACCCTGGAGTTTGTATCGGATGTTTTGAAGATATACTCATCTTCCTTGTGGGCATTGTACACCAGCATAATGCGAGCGTACTGTTTGGTGTGGTATACAATTTGAGTACAGAAAAAGGTAAAACGTCCTCTGGGACCAGAGGTTTATTTGTCTGACTTTTCGAACCCTCCTGCGAGCTCATTGTCAGGGAATGAAAAAAATGTACAGCTCACTTTGTATTTAACTCATTTCTATCGGGAGCGACCTCTGCCCTCGATCTGCTCGCGCAACGCGAGGTAGGCATCAGGAAAATCAATATGCCTGTTAATTGAATCCGCTCGTGAATGCCATGCTTCCTGCAGCGGGTGTTATGTTTGGTCGTCTGACTGACCCCGTATTCGTACGCGTTCAAAGTCGAAGCCGTGTCCTGGCGTGGATGCGTGGGCGGATACCAGGGGAAGCTTGTCCTTCCGTCGCACGACGAACGCGTGGGAATGCTGGGTCAATCAGACGACCGAATTTCACGCCCGCTGCAGGACGCATGGCATTCACGAGCGGATTCAATTAACATGCATACCGATTTTCCTGATGCCTACCTCGCGTTGCGCGAGCAGATCAAGGGCAGAGGTCACTCCCGGTAGAACTGAGTTAAATACGAAGTGAGCTGCAATTTTTTTTTCATTCCCTGGCAATGAGCTCGCGGGAGGGTTCGAAACGTCGGAGAACGTTTTACATTCTTCTATTCAGTTACCTGGTTTTCAAATATTCTCGATCATTCAGAATTTGAGTACAATAACGTATGCTTATACATCCACGGTTCGATGGTTAAAGGATTCGTGTGGAAAGCGCACCGTTTAGAAATGTGCGTGGCGAGATTATTACGGACTGGTTCTACAGGTGCCCCTCAGCTTGTATCTGAGGTCCCGGCCCCATCGTTATAAACCCCCGACGAACTTTAAGTTTGACATCACCTGCACACCAACAGTCGTGACTTCAACACTACCAACTGAAGGGATGTCTCAGTTCTATTTAGCACTGATAGTCAGGCTGTAATTGTTCCTTTTGGCCTGTAGCAGGCTCTGGCTCTGTCTGCAGACTGAAACCTAGACAGAGCGCAGATGGATACCAGTTCGTGTGTTGCATTCCTAGACGGCCTTTTATCAGCTTATAGATCCATGCACCCATTCCAGATCGCCTGGAAGAGGAGGGGGTGTGGGGGGGGGGGGGTAAATGTCAAAGAAGTTTGCTGCACTTTACGCGCGTACGTCATCGGCGCTGCGCCCACTCCGCACCACGTGCGATAGACGAACAATGTCGGATAGTGCCGGGCGCGGGCGTGCCTCCGTAGCTCAGTGGTTAGAGCACTGGTCTAGTAAACCAGGGGTCGAGAGTTCAATTCTCTCCGGAGGCAGGACCTTTGTTAATATAAACATGAACATAGACCCGAAATTAGTCATGTCTTTTACTAATCTCTGTCATTGTCACACGGAAAATAAGCAGAATAATTCAAGTAGCGTGTGAGATTCTATGAATATTTGTACATGTTGTATTAGTGGCCACAGTTTGTGACTGGCTAACACGTGTGGATGACTACATTCTTTCCATGTGGATGATCGCCTCCACATCTAGTAAAACAAAGGCCTCGATTCGTCAACGCGCCTCCGTAGCTCAGTGGTTAGAGCACTGATCTAGTAAACCAGGGGTCGAGAGTTTAATGCTCTCCGGAGGCAGGACTTTTTCACTCGTGCTCTCGAAATTGGGACGTGCGTGATCGTACTTTTAGCTATTCACGTGGTGTTCAGAACATATCAATCTTCTATCAAGTTTTCGGTTTTCCCTGAAAAATTAGACACTTCACAGTTTTGGTATGTAGTTAGCAATTTTGAAATTACTCCACTTTTTCTCATGACGTATTTACCACTTTAATAGAGAAAGATAGGTGACCTCATTAGTTAGACTTAAATGGGATTAACCCTCGCTCAGCGTTTGTCCACTTGACGAAAGCAAATCAAAGAAAATGGTCATTCTACTCTGCCTTATAGTTATCGGCCCACCCTAGGCAGGCCGATTAGGCATTACAGTAGTCGCCGGTTATTAAGCCCACCTCGGGCCCAGACCAAATTGCGCATAATACGTGGCGGGCGCACTAACCGGAGAGTCCTAGTTCTTGAGTAGCAAACGCAGGATAGGCACTTTGCATTACATACGTACTGTATTACGTGTAGAGCTTGGTTATGTACAAGAAATGAATGCTGTTTGTCTGCATTTTACATAATAAAAAAAATATTTGCGACACTTTTAAAAAAGCGGTCTATTGTCAGTTGTTTTGGAGGAAACTTCACTCTCAAGTGCTCTTTGATGGCCTTCTCCAGGCACCAGAAATCGTCGAATTTTGTGAAATCTGATGCCTGTAGACCGCGTTGCAGAGTGTAGAGAGGTGAGTATCTCACTCTATCCTGTTGGCAAACTGGGCTTTGTAGCCGGCGACTGGGCTTATTAGCCGGCGGATTTTGCTATGTAAAAATTCCGCCCAAGCTGATTTGGGCTTAATACGCGGCTGGGTCTATTAACCGTGGGCTTAATAACCTGCGACTACTGTATTGTGCTGAGCGCAATTATGAAGGATCCCCTAATAGCAAAACGAGCTCCAAGCGAGCTCGCGTTGTCGCGCTTGTAGCTCGAGAAAACGAGTTTCATTTTTCATCCGGACAGGGGTTACCTCCTCTGGTGCGAAAACCCGCTATTTTTTCGAAACCCAGTGGAATATTACCTTTTGAAGACTTTTAGCTTTGCAAAAGGTTTATTTATAATAAAAAGGGACATAAAAATAGTACTGTACAAAATAACGAAAAGTTCCCTCCCGTAGCGGTTGCACATCTTGGCTACGGAAATGCAGTACTGTTGAGTGTCTTGACGCCGCTGATAGACCAAACGGCCCTGGCGCATCGTCGCCCTCATCATTACGGCGTACATCTGAAAGGAAGACAATTGGAAGTTAGTACGTGGCTAACCTAACAACGGATTACAAGTTTTTTTTTGAATTAATTGGCTAAGTGGACTCACGAAGTCGGCTTGTACTATTTGAATATGGGCCATTTTGCTGCATATGCCGATCATGGGCATGTGTCAATGCCACAAATATTTCCGTCCTGCCCACATTCGATGCTCGGCGCCGGCGTTCAACTACCTCTCCACTGAAGATTGTCGTAGCAGAAAAGGGCCTTCGTTACCAGCGACAATTTTATAGAGTTTGGACTCTTAGAATCACGTTTGGTGTACCAAACGGTCGTGAAAAGTTAGCCAATCTGTTATCGTATGCCATAACATGAAGAAGACCACAGAACAGTAACTGCATGAATGGGGCTCCAAGGCCTCAAATCATTACGTCGGGTAGGGATAGGACTCAATACCTCGCAGTGTGATAGCTGCTCGAATACTCACGTCTCCCCGACAAAACATTAAGTCGTCTACAAACGATTTAGTGCCGCCACGCTCATACCACAATTGGATATCGTGTCGACCCCCACAACACCATGGCCCGGTGCATGTGGTTATGGTCACAGCTCTGGCATAACATTACCAGACCGACCAGGTTCGGTGAGGCACGCTGGCCCCATCCGAATAAACCTAGCCGGAAAGTACTATATCTGCCCAACCACGTGCGGGGTGAACTCGCGTCTTCGTAAGTGGAGGCTGCCACATTAGCCAGCCGACCCTCCTTGCTTACGAAACCGAGTTATGACTTCGTTGTCACCCCTCACGCTTTCGCCTATTGTTCAAAAATTTGAATATTGCGTCAGACTTAAATTTTCCTGAGAAGTTAGGGTACTTTAAGAAAATTGCATTTGCATGAAGGCTTTTTGCCCTTTTTGTCTGCTGCTTAGAGGTTTGACAACGAAGCATTTCCCATTTCTTAAAAAAATATTGCCTTCACTTTTATTTAAAGTTAACGGTTTCTATGCAGTCTGCAGTTCTGCCCTGTTTGATGTCGGGGTTTGGTTGGCTGACGACATAAGTAAGAAAAAAAATTGTCGTCCTAGTTTGCCTATCGATTACGAGCTATCCCACTGAGAGCGTAATTACGAAGGAGTTACAAAAACTGCGTATCCTGTGCGGAACCGATCATGACACACGTCGCATTGTTATCCAAAATAGTAATTGCAGTAATTGATACCGAACGCGCTAGCACGTAAATGTTTCGAGCCAGCCTCTAGGGCTCTCATTTCCTCTAGTCCTTCAAGGCATACACAACGAACTCACTAGCATACGCTAGTCGATACACCCTTTAGCAAGTTATCGAATAAATCACATGTATAAAAATGAATTACCAGGGAGTACCGTGACAGAAAAACTTAGATAAACAAATGTTAACGCACCAAGGCAGTTTAGACGGCTGGTTACACTGTTTAACAAGCTCGGGAGAAAATATTATCATCCGTGTCGGCACGTATCCAGTAAAATAAGGAGCATCTTTCGTGATGGCTGATAAAAGGCGAAATTAGGAGCGAAAGCAGCGCCATTCACGGACATCGGGGAACCCTAATTAACACATTCCGTGTGATTCATAAGGTTTCTTCGAAATATCCTAAGCTCCTTGAGCGGCGCGTGCTAGCAAGTCAGTCTTTTGCTCACATAAGCCCATCGTGCAAGTCCTGCATATACCATGGTCAAAGTTAATTTACATGGTTGCGAGTCTCGGCGCCCCTCTCTCTCCTACAAAAACAACTCCTAACCCTCATTGCCTCTTTACTCACTACCTATTGTTGCCCTGCCCCCATATTCCGGCACATCACTTGTATGCAAAGACAAATGCCTATCAATATCTCTCTTACCACACATTGATTTGCATCTTACCCCGCCCGATGAGAATGTATCAAAAAAACTGTGTACTCACTAACAAAGCCTTCTCAAAGCATGACAAGCGACATATTACTAGGTTTAAAATTGTGGCCTAACCATAGTCGTTGTACAACCTAGACCAACTATTACGCTGGTAAAAGCACAGGTTGCCAGTGTCTTCAATCGCAGATGAGTGAAATTAATGTTAACTTAGCTCTCAGCAACTGCCTTGTCGCTAAGTCTGTCTGGGTAGACGTATCCCAGGAATGTCGGTTGGTACAGTCCGCGAAGAAAATGTCGGTTAAACCAAACTATATTATAGACAGAAATATCCTACCGACAAGGACAAGGGCGACTGAAATGGCCATTGCTACCTTATTAGCAGTCATTAGCCAGTCATGCTTAACTCCAGGGTTGGCGGCCCCCGAGGCTCGAACCCGCGACCTTTTTATGTACTTAGAAGTCAAACTTTCTAACCAATAATCACTGGTCTCAACTGCAAAACCGCAGTGTAGATCATAAGCGCAACAATTCTCAACGCTTCAACAGTGCCTCCTCGTTGGGGTCCCATGGACTGATACCTAGTTTGTGATTGTATGTTCACTCTACGTTCATATATAAGTTTGGATTACTGTCACACAACCTTGCTCCGAAAAGCATGGTTGGCCGCATATACACTGCCGCCCACTAGCATTGTACAAAAATATGCATATCTGTAATGACATAAAAGTGTTTTGTTTTATTGAATTAAAATATGCTGCTTGAGTTAGAAATGCCAACTTTTCATAGCAAAGTAACACCAATTATATGCTCTCCCTTTTATTGACCCAAATAGCTTGCCGATTTTTATATCTTACGAAGGATAGGGTAGACGGATTCACTTCCTCCAAAACATCTGCGACGCCACCGGGGCCTCTGGTAGTACAGACACGACTACTGTACGCGGACAATATTGCTGACAAAGACAGGGGAGACTGGAATAACCATTTCTGGCTTATTAGCCATCGTCAGCCAGTCGTACCCAGACCCAAGTGGCGTCCCACCCGAGCCTCGGAATCGCGACCTCTTTGATCAGAGTCAAACGCCCTAGCCATTGAGCCACGAGCTCGTTATCTTGCCGGATTAGGTTGAGGAATATTGACACTCGTTGATGAACTTTCCCCCGACCACTAGCGGAACTCATCTGTCCGGCTCTGCCTGGGGTCTCGACAGAGCCGCCTACAGTACTAGATGCTACGGCTGTCAGGGCCTCTGTCGAGACCCCAGACAGAGCGGGACAGATGAGTTCCGTTAGTGGGCGGCTGAACGTTCATCAATGAGATAAACGTTGGTAAGAAGGTTGGACTCCTCATTAACAGATCACGGCCCCGGGTGTTGCACCGCCTGGAGTTAGGTATGGCTGGCTGATGATGGCTAATGAGCCGGAAATGGCCATTCCAGTCTCCCTTGCCGGTAATTTTTATCTGCTTAGACTACCAGCCGTTGTGCGGCTGCTGGCGGTAGCCGAGAGTGAGTTACGTCAGCCATCGATGAGCGTTTACCAACAACTGAACAACTTCGTCGTTATTATAACGCTTGTAAAGTCCACAATGCATAAGTCACGTATTGCATCGATGCTTTCGCTAGACAAACGGTAATGAACACCGCCTATGTGAAATAAAATAGGAAGGTAGATATCTGGACAGCATACTGCATCCCTAAAAAGTCAACTTACGGTAACGAAACGGCAGTTTTGGGCGTAAGTAACCCGCCCTGAAGTAATTCCAGGTTACTCATCTGTGATAGGTGCTGATCTGAATCGGGGAGACCGTATGGTCAGCAGGGCATTGTCGCATATGAACACCGGATTTTAAGGTTGCTTAAACATCGAAGGATGATAAAGGGTAAAGAAGTCTACCAGTGAGCTTTTCATTACAAAACTCGCCTAAGTTTGGTGAGAAAAAATACGAACGGAGGAAGAGTGGTTAAATTCATTAAGGGAGTTACGCACCAAGGTAGAATTGCAAACAGCGTGGACGGCTGTGGCTGGCATTAATGAGCCAGGTTGCAGTAACAGCTAGAGGAAGCCGGTGGTTCAGTTAAACGTCAATGACAAATCGGTATGCTGTGTCACTATGGGTTGAATTAAAAAGTGCCAGTAGTAGAAGTAGGGCCAGTTTTTGGGAAGAAGATCTAGGGGCTGATACTCATAGAGAGACTTCTCATTTGGATTGGGAATGAACCATGGCATGGACTCGATGAGCTGAGAAGAGCTGATACTCTCCAAATCGCTTCAAGACAAAGAATGAATTCTCCATATCGTGGTTACCAAAAATGACACAGGAAAGTCAGTAGAAGCCGAAGGATGTTTGATGATGATCGAGCTCAAACATATCAAAAGTTGCGAGTTGAGATCACATCGGAAAGTCATCAAATCCCAGGGTCTCATCGAGAAGTCACTATTTTCGCAGGGACATGTCGAAGAGTCACCATTATCGCAGGGCAGCAGACCAAATCAGCACTTGTTAGTTCAGATCACGTAGGAGTCACAAAGGTGGTTAGACAACGTGCACCTTAATGTTAAAACCAATAATCCAATATAGCAATGAGGAAAAACAAAAAGAGTACGAAGGTACGTAAAATTGTAAGGAAATAAAAATATTAACACGTTACGAAAATATTTACAACCTGAAGTCCTCTTGTGCACACGGATAAAGATTTAGCGGTGTTGTCGGTGCCTTCAAAAGCAAGAGTGAGTCAAGGAGCAATAGCGGCGAGAATGGTAAAAGGTCAAACATATTTGAAGACCAAGCCACAGTTCGGAATGAATAAATTTATTCACCTGGCGTTTCAGATTCATGCTCAAACCCATCATCAGGAGCAACATGACATGCAGTTAGTGGATGATACCTCTGTCTTCATCAAATGGGATCAGGCGGTAACGTTCAAAGAACGTTGTACCAGCATCTTCCTGAACATAGATTTGCAATGGAGCAGGAAGAAGTCATCTGCGATGTCCTTGTCTGCGGCAAAGATTCTGCTGGCCTGAAGACCAACGTTTTCGGGAAAGCAATTCATACGAAGCAAGCGGTACACTTAAACAAAAACTAAACCCAGACAGCAAAAAAGAGATTGGAATGGCCCTTTCTGGTTCACTAGACATCATCAGGCAGTCATACCGATGCTCGAACTCACAAACTTTTGGTCGCAAGCTTGTTGTCTTGCCAGTTTTGACCAAGAGCTATTAACACTGGTTTATTTTCGTCCACCGTTCACTAAGGAGGCACACTTGGGGTAAGGTATGACTGGTTGACGAGGGCCTTTCTAGTCTCCCTTGTCTTTGCCGACACCGCTACTTACCCACACAGCTAACCGGTATACGGCTGCAGGGGGACTCGGGAACGAGGCCGAAGGCAGAGCGGAAAAAGTAAGTGCCATTGGCATTCGGTTAATGATTATCGAGCAGCCGCAAATGCAGTTGCGTGAAATAGCTATACCGGCGCATTGAGACATAGGCCCGAAGAGAAGGTTGCCGAGCTTTGATATGCTCGACGGGTCTTCAAAGGAAGTGGCTACGGACAATTTCGTCAACCACTGCATCCGCAAGAGAGAGGAGCAACCAAATTGTAGCCACCACAAATCTTGGCGGGTGTTTCCGTATGTGGAGAACGGTTTGGAAGTCGTCAGCTGCATTCTCGTACCACTCAGCGTTGAGGTTACATCCAGACTGGTGGCCAGCATCGCAGATCAGCCCACGAAATGAAATGCTTGCAAACTTTTATCGGATTTGGTGCAGTCACTGGAAAAGCAGCTATGTCGGATAAATTGAGAGAGTACTCCGAATGCGAATGTTCGAGCATTCAGCGGTAATATGGAGGCAGGACGCTACCTCCCAGATTGACGAGAACGACATTCTCGCGAGGAGGGGGGAGGGGAACAATCACGAAAGCCATGAGTTGTTTGAGGCATTATTCGCGCGGACCCACCAGTGCAGTTCCCCCCTGATGCTGTGACCTAGTCTAGCCAAATTCCAAATTCGCCGATTTCAGTGAGGAGGAGGAGGAGCTATTTATTCTGATTGGCATGTGCTAGCACAGCGACTGCAGTTCCTAGGGGCTGTAGTAGGCCAAAATGTTGATCAAGAGATGGCAAACTGCACGACATAAGGACATGATATGACTTGTGCATTATTAAGAGACGCCCTATTACTATCCAAATGCTAACCACTTTACCTCACACAGATTTAGAGTGCATACTGGGTGCGACTTCCTAAAAATAGCAAACACAGGCCGTACTAAAATATACTAATTACTGGTCTTAAAAAGCACGATTACTAGATTTAGCACTTTAGCATAGGCACGTGCTTCTAGCAGCAGTACCGTAGTCCTAACCGAATAGAAATGATAACAGCCTGATGGAAAGAGTTGAGAGGGTGGAAACCAAGACAAGCTCTGCTGTGTTCAGGGCCCCAAACATGCACTTACTCGGAATAGTTGAAACCAAGATTCACAGCCCTAGCATGGCTGAATCAGCGTCACCTCTGAAAAATGGTGGCGTCAGAGCTAGCACCAGTGCTTCTACACTTCCTGTGGACAGTGAGGGGATATGAGCCCAGAGCCAACTTTAATCAGCGTCACTTCTGACTTACGATACGGCTAGTAATAGTACAAGCAACTACTCTCACTGCATTAGGAATAGCAGTAATAGTACAAACAGTACCAGCCCTGGCTTATTAGACTCTGGCTTGACACCTACTATAGGTGAGTGAGGGTAAACAGTGCAGTAGTACCCGCGCAAAGTCTACTGTCACTAAAGACCAAGTTAGGCGGTGTTTCTGGCTGCACCTGGAGAAAGCGGCTTACGCCCAAAGCCTGCTTCAATCATCTCGACTTCGATCTTGTCACCGATTTAAGCGGTGGAGGTATAGAGTGAGGTTGATACTTGTGCGTCTATTTCACTAAAATCTCGTACTTAGTTCCATTTACCGCACCTGCTCTTGAGCACATGGTGGACTTAATCGAAATCGATGGCCATACAACACAACAGAATTTAAGTTCAGAAGAAGAAAAAGAAGAAGATCCAATCTTTGAAACAAGAATTTTGTATGCCTGACCTTTCGGATTCTATCGAGAATCCTTAATCATTGGTAACCGGAGGATAGGGTAATAGATGCACAGATTACACATTTGTATTTCATAACGGCCACCCGCATGCAACCATCACGATGCAAGTACTGAACTTCAATAGCAACCACCCGGTGACTTACAAACGTACCTGCGTAAGAGCGCTATACCGGTGCGTTAAAACGCATTGCAGCGAAATGGAAGACAAAGCTGTTGACTTACAATATCTTCGACGGGTAATGGGAGCGAATGGTTACCCGCGCAATTTTGTCAACCAGCGCATGCGCAGACTAGACAGGAAACAGCATCCAACTGGCCCAAACGTTTGGTGAGCTCTTAAAGGAGCTGATAATTATAGTACGCATGCAGATAAGCGCTACGAAATATAAATGCCGTGCAATCTGTGCATGTCTTGCCCCCAAACTTTGCATATCTCATACTATCCTACGGTTACCTGTGAGGAAGAAATCTCGACGGAATCCGAAACGTCATGAAAATAAAATTCTTGTTCCGGTGATCACGTCGTCATCCTGGAACTCGTATATTCGCGATTTTCTACAACTGACGAAGAAAACGCTGGTTAAACTGAGGTTTATCAGCCACCTGAACTCCCCTCTCAAACTGTCCTGTAGCCTGTGAATATAACAATCTCTAATGCCAATGCTCAACGGCTGTTCACAATGCCAGCGAGGACGGTAACCGCATAACCAACCCCCAGAAAATGCTTTTCCACACTGACGTGGACAATTCTAACCTGTGTATTTCCGACTTAGTTTTAAATCGTTCAAGTATTGAAGTTTGTCTGATAGCAGTAATATACTTGGTTTTATGCTTTATTTTAGGTCGTGGTTAAATCTAGGGTTCGGACAGGAGAATTGTTGCCCTCCCGGGAACATTAGCGCTCGGCAACCTATAATAGGGTGAGTACGTGTGCTCGTGTTCAACCCTCTGCCCACATATCCTAACACAATTATTTAGTTGATCCAAATGTGAAAAATTCGTGGCTTTGATGGGAGTCAAACCCACACAAAGCAGGGAAGGCTTTTTCGCAACCAACGTGCTACGAACTGAGCTACGAGGCTAACCGTGTGCCGTGAATTTATTCACGCATGGATTGGTTTTACCCGCTCAACTTACTGCTCTTATCGAGTCCACCATTACGGAACAGCAAGCTGACTGCCCAGGCAGGACTTCCTAAGCAATCATGCCAAACACCCCTAACAAGTAAATGAGCCTAGTAGTCATTCTGGTGGGTTCTAAATGATTGCTTAGGAAATCCTGCCTCAATCCGCAATGGTGTATTCTATACGTGCGGTAAGTTGGGCGGGTAAAATCGATTCAAGTGTGATTAAATTCACGGCGCATGGTGGCCTCGTAGCTCACTGGTAGAGCGTCATCTGCGCAAAAGCTTACTCTACTGTATGGGTTCGATTCTCACGGAGGCTGCAAATTTTTCACAATTTGGTCAACTGAATTAAGGGAACCTGCCAAATCCGCCGTACAAACGTAATTATCGTTAAACTATGATCCCCACTATGTTGCTGTACAAAGGTGCCGTGGTTTCCTTTCCTCTGTCGTAGGCCACGTTTGCCAGTAAAGATGCGTACTTTATGCATGTATTCAGACGTACCAGTTTTCGGGATGGATATCGAAACATACCTTCGATAGTATCATTGTCGAGAGTGATAACCAAATGCAGACGACTACTGAACCCTAATCTCTGCATGCATGCAGCATCCTATTCTACGGTTTACTCTGATGAAGATTTCTTGAGCGAATCTGAAACGTCAGGCAAACAAGTTTCTTGTTTCAGCGATCGCACCTTCGACTTATGGACTGTGCTGAACCATTTGAACGCGAAATCAATGTGGGAAAACCAGCAACTACTGAAGCCAATAGAGGAGAATATCCGAGTTCCAGGAAGCAGTTCAGACGAAGAAGAAGAAGAAGAAGAAGAAGAAGAAGAAGAAGAAGAAGAAGAAGTAACGATCATTGGAACAATAGTTTTATTGTCCTGACGTTTCGGATTCCGTCGGGAACCGGAAACCTCAGGACAATAAAACTCTTCTCAACAATACAGGCAGACATCTGCAGTATCTCTGCAGCCCGACTCCCTTCTAACGCCACAAACGAGCTCACTCAGAACAACGGCAGTTTTCGGCCTGCCTCGGGCCAGGTGCAAACTGACGCGCACTGGCGAACATGCGCACCGTGCCCCACCCCCCGTCCTGGCCTCAATCCACTAAGGCTTGACCGACATTCACCTCAATAACTGGTGAACCCTACGTAATCCTTCGTCCAACCCCTACGTAAGCAGACGAGCACGCATCCAGATCCCCTTCGAAACGCAATTTGGATTCTGTAAACACCGCAGCGCCACAGACATTGTATTCGCAATCCGGCAACTGCAGGAAAAGCATCAAGAAATAGCGGTCACTCTCCCAGCCACTCTCTCGAATCTACTGAAAGCTTTCAGTACAGTGAATCGTTATGAACTCTGGACTGTCAGAGCCAATCCATACCAACGGCAAAACATCACTACGATGGGATGGAGGTTGCTAGGTCACACACACAGCTGGATAATCTCAGTGAACAAAGTCACTGAAATCAATCGGACCTGTGGCTGGCTACAACACTTCGTCTAGATACGCTGCAGAACATATAAGTTAAGATGTATCGGACCGTCATCTTAACAATGTGCAGAGTAGACGTAACCGATACTTCGACCGTCGATTTCGAGCTCCAACGAGTTGAAGTACGTGGTGACTGTGGCTGATTATAGTAAAAGCAAGCACGCTAGGTCTACCCCACTCTCTGACCACTCCCGCAAGGGGAACCGGTGTCAAGACAGAGTCAAGAAGGTCGGAAATGCGGAAGGGCACAGACGGCTGGTGTGACAAACACTCAACACGCGTACTAAACAGCACGCCTCCCTAGGTATGTTCCCTACAGGGAGCTCCATAAAGGCCACATTAAGAAGGAGTCATTGCAGTCTGACTCTCAGCCCACAGACAGCCACACCACACAACAAGATACACACTGGACCGACTGCGGTGTCCAATGTAACAGAGTAGACATAAACAGTTCACGAAAGCCGATCATTTTCAAATCAGCCGTCTCACGCGAACACCAGAAGTGAAGTGCCTGGGAAAGATGTCAGACACCGAGAAACTGGAAGGAAGTGGCTTCGGTCGTACCTGCGACATGCTAAAGTAGACACACAACCAATTCCACCTACTGCGAATTGATAAAGAACGCCAGCCCGGTGACGACTATGTCCGGTGCCCGCATAAAGGGGGGGGGGGCTATAAGATCGCCCTGAAGGCCTCACTCAAACAACCCTGCGGTCTGCGGGTGAGAGTCTGCCTGTCGGATTCGAGGAGGTACACCATGCGCCCCACAGAAAATTGGCACGTGTGGGATTAGACTTGCACCGAATCTTCCGGACTCTCTCCGCCACTGCACACATTGGGCTGACTGCGAGGTCGGGACATAATCGTCAGTTGGCCGTCTTCCAAGCCACGCCTTTTAGCGCGTCGTGGTAGCCTCGGGCTCGGATTACACATGCAGGAGAGGTGAATTATGGTGAAGGAGCCGAGAGGTGTAATTTCCAAACACGCATTGTGTCATATTGATCAAGGTTGGGTATGATCAGGTTGTGGGAGGCATGCGTAAACGAGGTGGTTAGTTTCGTGAGCCACTGTGTTTGTGCCCGCTTCCGCTGCCCGTCGCTTTGAGTTTTTTTGTCCTTCGTAGACGGAGGAGAGAGTGTGACAGGGGAATTGCAAGGAGACTTCGGTTTTAGATTGGATGCGTGCATGACTAAGGTCCGATTCTACGTTATACAGTATTCCCGACATAGGTACCAACTATGAGCCAATAAAGAACGTGTCTACGATATTTTGGCGAAGGTGAGTTGAACCCGACGCGATACCTACTGCACTGCAGGCGCACGGGGGTACGGTAGAACCTCTTTGCCATATGTGATTTATATTAGCCTGTTGTAGAATTACGTGGTCAGTCCACAGTGGTTGATTGTATTCGACTCATATGCTCATTAACATTTCCTCTCGGACCCTGAAAATTCCTCCCCTGGTCAGTTAACTTCATAATTTCTGAAATTATATCCTTGATAATGTTGTAGTTACTTGCCAAGATGACACTGAATAAATTTAGTGAAGCGCTTTTTCAACCGCTGTAACCCAAGCCCATCTTCAGGCTTCTCTAGTCAAACGCGCCAGCTGGTTGTCGTGGCAACTGTGATACAGGGGAGAGTAACGAACATGAACAATCGATATTGCGATCCCACGCTAAGAGCAAGTTGAGACAAGCCGAAAAATATAACCAAGATGTGAAGAAATCAAACGTTTAAACCGAGCAGATGCCGTAACTCACAGTAGCGTAACAATCTGCACACAAATTTAAATATATGAAGATAATTCTGTGAAAATTCCCATTTTACGATTAAAAAGTCGTATTGGCAGACAATGGTTTTCGGTCATTCCTCATCAGGCCGGTAACAAAAATGGTCAGTTTGTTGCGTATCCTTATTAGTTTAGTCGAGGAGAGAGGAAACAAAGAAGAAGAAGAAAATAGAGGCGATCACTAGGACAAGGCTTTTATTAGCCTGACGTTTCGACATCCGTCGAGGATTCTTAATCAGCGACATTAGTAGAAGACAATACCCAAAACGGGTAATATACACACAGAAATTTGCAGTATTTACAGGATACAGTCATTGCTGCAAACTTGCGACAACTAACGGCAATTGCACTCCTGTGCGTTAATCGCTTGATAACCGGCATGCGGTCGGTGACCTGCTGAACTTGCATCGTGCGTGGTAACTGCTCGGTCATCTGGCCCTCCGGTGTTGGCGTAAGACGACGTGGTAGCCTGTGCCTTCCACAATCAGTTACTTACCTTGGCCAAATTGCGTCTCAATACTGAATATGGATTGGGCAGGTCGTTGCACTTGTTTATGGCCTGGGGCACCATGAAACCTCACTCCAGTAATTCTCGGCTCACCCGATTGTCACCTCTCATGAGAATTTCGAACTCATCAAATTTGAATGTGTGGCTGGGTCTCGTCGAATAAGCCGCAACATGAGAATTGACATCATTTCGCCACACTGCCACCGCGTGTTCGGAAATTTGCGTCTTGAGAAGTATTTCGGTTTCTCCGACGTATTTTCTTTGTCTGCAACTGCACCAGATCCTATAGGCGGCTCCAGATGTTTCTTGCCGCGGTAGCAGGTCTTTCGGTTCCCTTACCAGACGCCCTATGGTTGCCTCCGGCTTGTGTGTGACTCGAAATCCGTAATCTGCTAGAGGGCGGTCAGCGGCATCCGAGATGATTTGATTTATGGGATCACTACTTATTCTACTAGTACTGCCGCTGTTAATATTATTATTATTATTACTACCACTACTACTGCTGCTGCTACTACTACTACTACTACTACTGCTGCTGACACTTCTAGTCTTTATCGGTATGCCATTTTGTTGATGCGACAGCTTTTGCACGAGACTGAGAAGTAAATCATTCGGAAGAAATCTGTACAGGTCTTGAAGTCGACATAAATATTTGAGCTGATCTGTGGAATATATATATCTACCGGCTTTACAATTCTAAAAGTAATCAAAAGTTAGGTTGAGCGATTCACGCTTTAGGATGATGCTATAATCTAGCACAGGTGTGAAAAAAAAACAGAAACTGCGATTGCCGTTTTTCTCTGCAGCTGGATCTACAGCTCCATATCGTTCTGCTGCCTGTGAAAGGTCGTTTACCAGTCACCAGTTGCAAGATTTTTGTACTAACCTAGCAAACTGCATGCATCACGAATTCGCTATGCCCAAAGGTAGAACACAGACTTAAGCGATCATCAGAATGCTGAACGTTTGAAGGTCGTCGATTGGGTGAACCATGTGTGCACCCTCAAGGTCAGTCATCACTGACCTGCCCTTGTTGATGACCTCGAGTGGACCCCAAGCCTGCAACCGTGTACGTGAAATCAGGATGTCAGAAGAATAGTTTGACAAGGTACTGCTGCTGGTGCTACAACCATCATCAGTACTCTCACCTTCACACAACTTGATCGTAGCAGCGATGACAACAACTAATAATCCCAAGGTGTCCTCGTCCGGCGTGATTAGTGCTGATTGCTTCACCTCCCCCCGCCCCCACTTTCGCTGTCTCCACTTTCGTGATGCTACTCGGACGATTTCTACCACTTCTGGCTACATTGTACACACACACGCACGCACAACCGCGCTAACAACCATACTCCTCCCCCCCCCCCCCCCCCCCCCCCCCCCCCCCCCCCCCCCCCCCGTCGGCCCGGACACACACGTGATACGCTAGAGGAGGAGGCAATACTCTCCCCTCACCCCAGCGAGCCTTCCTTTCCCCCATCTCCGGCGGGATGATTCATCACGCTGCGCGGCAGCGGCGGCAGTGGTGACGGTGGAGAGACGCTGGTGGAGTGTGAGACGACTGGGAGGGGTGACGGCCTGTTGGGAGCGTGATGGTCGTCCTCGTCCTCCTCCTCGTCGTCGTCATCATCATCGACATCACCGCCAGCGGTAGCGGGAGCGCGGGCCGGCAGGCAGGCAGGCAGGCAGGCAGGCAGGCAGCAGCGTGAGCAATTCTCAGCGCGAGGACCGTGTTTATTCACACGGAGGCTGCTCCTGTGTCTAGGTGGGAGCTGATGGCAGATTGCCCAATCACGGCGTCGCGCTTGCGTTTGCCGTGGGAGAGGCTGGCGCCATCGCGGAAACCATTTAACTCCCTCTGGCTATGCTGCTGCCCGTAGGACCGTCACACGCAGAGAGCGAGAGTATCTGGCTTCGACCTAGGCTGAACAGAAGCCGAGCTATTTGATGCCTCTAGTAGCGATAGATAGGCGCGCTCACCAGCTGGTTACGGAACTCACTTGTGCCTTGAAACTGGCTTTCGAGTTCAGCTAGCAGCCGGTCAACGACTAGCGTAAAGTAACGGCAGAAGTACATTGCAAGTAAAGGAAACGGAGACTGTAATGACCTTTTCTGGCTTCTTAGCCATCATCAGCCAGCCATATCCAACCTCAAGTGGTGCTCCACGCCCTTCCCCCCCCCCCGAGGTTCGAACCCACGCCCGTGCTAGCTAAGAGTTCAAAGTTCTGGCCACCGCGCCCCGGACGCGATGTATCGCCGGTTTCGGTCGGTAATTTACACAATAGGCGTTCACCGATCGGTTACAGAATACACTCGTCCCGTCATGTCTTGGAGTTCGCTCTCAAGGCTAATCAGCAGCAGCTGAACAGCTATCATATATTGTAGGCAGCAGTGTATTACCAGGCGCAGTGGTAAGTGTGTTGGTCGCGGGTTCGAAGACCCCTGGGATCCCATAGGGCTGGCTGATGACAGCTAATGAGCCAGAAATGCTCATTCTAGTCTCCACCGTCTTTGTCGGTAATGCATTTCTGGCATCTAGTAGTGTTAGCCAGGCCCTGGCGCAGGTCACCTGGGGCACTAAAGGCCATCGATGTGTAGAAATTGCTGAAATCCACCCTCTTCGATTAATTGGTAGGGATTTCTTCTATGTCCCCCTTCCCTCACCAAACAAAACATGGGAACAGAAGGCACCAGTAATACAGGTGAATTTACGCCAAATGCCTCGGAAAGTGGGCATAGTGTTGAGTAAGGAGTCCAGTCAGGGACAGAGAATGCTTATGCGACCACGCTGATCCTACAACGATTGTTGATCTTAACGGACACAATGGAGCTGGGGCTGGAATTCGGGTTGCGTTGGTGTGTCATACGGTCTAATTCGGCGCATAAAAAAACCTGAAGAATGATGGAGAGCATATTTTCAGCTCGTTAATCAGCCTTCTCCGTCCTTTAACCCGCGCCAGTCCCATTGCCACTGTGCCCATTGTCTACAGGTTCCTTATAAGCAACCACCTGGTTTGCTATAACATAATTAAATAAACTACACTAAAACTAATAAAACTAGCGGTAGAAGTTTAATTTAGGTCCCAGTTCAGCGCACCTTGCATATGCTTAGCCCGACGTTTTTATCTTACAGTTAGGGTTACTGCTAGGTTTAGAATAAGTGCTAGGCTTAAAGTAAGGGTTAGGGTTCTGGGACCTCAATTAAACTTCTGACAAACTAGCTAATAAACTGAACTTAAACAAAAG
>JAYGXS010000009.1:22234942-22258128 GCA_036362985.1 Ligula intestinalis | reverse complement strand
GCCTTCCCTACATAGTAAGGGTTGGGATAAGTGTTTGGTTTAGTTTAGGTGTAAGGTATGCGAGTAGCTTTAACTATATTGTTGGAGTTACGGTGAGGGTTACGATCCGCTTTTGCCGATAGAAGCGGACAAGCCAGTTCCAGGAAGCAGTTCAGAATAATAATAATAATAATAATAATAATAATAAGAAGAAGAAGAAGAAGAAGAAGAAGAAGAAGAAGAAGAAGAAGAAGAAGAAGAAGAAGCAGAAGAAGAAGAAGAAGAAGAAGAAGAAGAAGAAGAAGAAGAACGTACGATCACTGGAACAAGAACTGTATGCTCCTGACGTTTCGAATTCTGTCGATAATCCTTAATGATAGGTAACCGTAGGATAACGTGAGACATGCGCAGATGGGGGTGATGCATGAACAGATTACACGGTACAGGCCAGAAGCAACCATCAGGCACCGGGTCATGAGGCCGAAAGACCCGCTGCCAAGGCAGGAAACGGCTGGAGTCGTTTACCGGATCTGGTGCAGTTGTGAACAAAGCAACTATGTCGGAGAAACCGGGAGATTACTCCGGACGCGAATGGCCGAGCAGGCAGCGGCGGTGAGGAATAAAAACGCCAATTCCCAGGTTGCAGCTCACTCGACGGGGCCCGGCCATGTTTTCAAGTTTGAGGAGGCCGAAATCCTCGCAAGAGTTGACAACCGCGTGAGCCGCCAGCTGCTCGAGTCATGGTCCTCAGGCCCCCAGTCCATCAACAAGCGCAGCGATTTGGCGTTCCCATACAGCGTACTGAAAAATTTCTTGAGAAGAAGAATCAGTCACGTGGGAAGGACCGAGCCCATCAAAAACTCTGACGACAGAGGGCATAATTGTCCTGCAATTATCAAACGCGCATCCGACGCGCACAAGAACGCTGTGGCAATTAATGAGCAATCACCGCACCAATTAAGACATCTAGCGGTGGCTACAGGAACTGACAATTATAGTAGGCATGCGGGTGACCGCTACGAACCATAAATACCGTGCAATCTCTGCATGTATCACCCTTATCTGCGCATGTCTCAGACTTCTTTACGATTACCTATGACTAAGGATTCCCGACGGAATCCCAAACGTCACTACAATAAAAACTTGCTCCATTGATCGCTTCTTCGTCTTCTGAACGATATTTAAAGTTGGTAGCGACCATCCGAATACGTATTTTAATTATCAGCTTCTTTAACCACCGTTTGGGGTCGTAATTGGTGGAGTTATGACTTGACAGTTCGCTCACAACTCATTAATCGCAGTGATTTTCTTGTCGAATGCGGGCTTGTAAATTGCTCGACAATTATGCTCACTATCGTCAGAGATGTTGCTGGGCCTGCTGTGACTGATTCTCTTGCTCAGGCAATGCCTCGCTACAACCTATAAATACCGTACAATCTGTGCGTGCATCGTCCCCCCCGCCCCCCTGCGCATGTCTCACACTATCCTACGGTTACCTATGATTAAGGATTCTCGACAGAAACCGAAACGTCATGAAAATAAAAACTCTGGCTACAGTGATCGCATCTTCTCCTTCGTATTCTGACCCAGTTTAGAGTTAGGACGTGGCAATGCGTGTCCTTGCTGGAATTATGTGCAAAGCTACCTTTATGAATTGGGCAGGGCGTTCCTTCTCCCATGTCCTGTGTAGGCGGCCACATAAATAATCCCTAAAGATAAATCACTACCACTTGCCTTCTCTCCACCTACCCACCTACGCAGGCACAAGGAAGGCTTTTGAAATCAAGCTGCCACTTTTTATGCTCTCCAATTCCATGCGAAAGTTCTTATAATGGGCAAAAGTAGTTTAAGCAGTGCACCTCATATACCCCGTAGTCTCGGCAATTTGTCCTGCGGAAACGGTGGTTATAGGGGTTTTTTATAAAGTTTATCGGTTGACCCCTCTCGCTCGTTATCTTCAAATTTATTTATTTTTCTTTCTCCCTCTCTCTCTCTCTCTCTCTCTCTCTCTCTCTCTCTTCTTCTTCTTCTTCTTCTTCTTCTTCTTCCTTGCCTTTTCACTTGCTTGCACAATGTGCTCTACAATGCTCATCTCCGACTTAGTTTCCTTATAAGCACCGCGCCCATCTCACCTCAGGCGACCGATCCGCTAGGAGGTGGCCGCCTACTGGCGGTGGGGGAGATGGTGAGGTCGACCCTCAGCGCACATCTCTCCTCACTGTAAGTAATCTGGTGCGTTTGAAGCTATCATGGTGCGCTAAAAGCCGCGGCTTGGAGGGTTGAGAACTGACGGGGATAACTTGGACACCGCAGTCAGCCCAGTGTGTGTGTCTTGTTATGTGGAGTGGCTGACCGGGGGGCTGAGAGTCGGGCTCAATGGCTCAGTCATAATGTGGCCTTAATGGCGCTCTCACACACGTTGGAGCCTACCTATCGAGGTGTGCTGTTGGTACGCGTGTTGAGTGTTGGTCGCGCCAGCCGCCTGCACCCTCCCACATATCCGGTCTTCTTGACGCTCTCTCTCTCCCTCTCTCTCTCTCTTCTTCCTGAAAAAAAACATCGTCCTAACAACGACGAGCTCCGGCTCTATCTATTCATGAACAGATTACGCGTAGGTATCGCAGAGCTGTGTTGTTTTTTTAACATCGGGGCGCGTCTCGTGCCACCGAGATTTATGCGTCCTGTGGTCTTCCTCTTCCCAACGTTCTGTCTTACTATTACACAAATACATAAGTATGAAAATAAGTGCAAACAACGTTTATATCTGAAGGTAGTTAACTTGTTTTCGATGACGGTAGTTCAACGAGAAAATGATTTAAATAACTCCAATTTTAAAGTAACCAAAATTCCCATTAGAGAATTCAGAAGGGCCGTTGGTGATCGGTAAATTATTAGGGGGGTGTTGGCGGAGTTGGATAATTCAGCTGACCCAATTGTGAAAAGTTCGTGGCTTCGGTGGGATTCGAATCCACATTAGTCGGGCAGGCTTCAATGCAAATAAACACTAACAAGTGAGCTCTGGAAGCACGCCGGTGACCTTGAAATTAATCACGTCTGGGTCGATTTACCCACCCAGCCTACTGCACGTATGAAATCCACCAATACGGATGCCGTAAGCTGACTGTCCAGCACTCATAAACAGTATGCGCCAAAAACGCGCAACACCGCCAAGTCTGCATGAAAACCTTTGTAGCTCGCAATGCGTTTACCCAACGGACACGCAAATTATACTACGTGAAAGGAGGCATATTTCGATGCATAAAGTATCATGCATTATCTAAGAACTAATATGTTGTACCGAAAACTCTCAAATCCAAAAAAGGACTGTAGGGCAGGTTAGGGATAAAAAGTAAGAAAATCAGATAAAACGAAAAAAATGAGGAAAATTAATAAATATTTAACATACTAATATATTGTAGTGTCCTTTAGCCTTTACAACAGCAGTAATTCGGGAGGGCATAGAGACAACTATATTGTCCATTTTGGTTTGGTCTATATAATTATTTATGACGAAACCCAGTTTATTTTCCATTGAAAGATATTTCGAAGGCTTCTGCCAGTTTCGCTTGATTAAGGCGAAGCGATATTCAATTGGATTGAGGGCAACAGTAGCTTATGTAGCCCCACTCATTAATCCCTATAACCTGCATGTTTTCCAATGAAGACGGTGTTTATCGGGTTTTCTGGACGGAAAATAAGGACACGCAGTGCAATGTACTCTAATAAACGCTGAATGCATTTTTATTTTACTGTATTTAGAAGTGTTGTTGACTTATATCTGTAGATTTTCCTAATCTGTATTATCATTTAACTTATTGAGGAAAAACCCGATTATCAAATTTCAGGCTTCTTAAATTTTCCGAAAAATTGAAATGGTGGTTAGGAAGTCGTCTACTTCAACTTACCTGTGGTCCAACTTACCGCTCTGGAGTTCGATTATGTAGTCTGCGGCGCGAAGCGCCGCGTACACCTTCAATTTGCATGCGGAAAAACCTGCTCCCAGCGGCCGTGGGAAGCGTTTTCGACTACATTTTTTCACTTTACACTTACTTCTAAAAATTCCCTTCTCTGCCTATCCTATTTCCCCACCCCACAAAACTCTATAACCACCGTTCTCGCAGGACTAAATGCTGGGACTAGAGGTATATGAGTGGGGCTACATAAGCTACTTTTGCTGGATTGAGGTCAGGATTATTTTGTGGGATGAAAATTGTTCGCAGGCCGCAGACGGAAAGGCTGGTTGTAGTCTTAAAAATTGGATTATAGTCGTATGGTAAATTATAACCATACCTCCTGTGATCGGTGAGCAGGGGAATTGTCTTGTAGCATGACAATATCCATTCCACGCCCGTGAATGCCATTATAACCAAATACATATTTGACAATGTTGACATAGACGAGACTGTTAATGGTATCTTTCGTCCACCGCCAGATTGGTCGCTCAGCGAACTTGATCGCCATCCACACCGTGAGGCGTCGATAGTTCTTGAAAATTGATGTTGAAGCAGTGAATTCTTTGGGACAGGTCTTTCCGCATATGACCGCATGTGCCGACTTTGTCCATTTGTCTGAGAAGAGTACTTACTCACAGAAAAAAATGCTTTTCCAAAATGAGAGTGTGTGAATAACGTATTTCTGAGCAAATAGGAAACGTTCCTTTATAAGTTTCCTATTTTAAAATGGCTTAATCGTAGCCATGTACTGATGAAGGCCAAATTCCCGCGTTCTGTTCCTAACTAGGATCTGAGAGAACATTGAAAAATGTTCCCCGTGAATAGCCCTAACGGGTATATAATGGTATTTTTTAGTGTTCGACGAATAAAATCGTCATTTTCTTTTTTTGTAGACTATTTTCGTCCATGATTCTGCCTTTTTAAGCACTGTTTTACAGGTGATAATTCTGGATACGATGACCTTGGTTATATCAGACATATTACCTGATGAATTGCGCGGCAGCTCTTCGGCTGCCAACTTTCGTAAGCGGACAAAATTAGCTTCAGATAGGAAATGACTGAACATCTTCATGGCAAAACCCAACACCAGAAAGTGAAAGTATGCCGCGCGTTTCTATATTAAGTTCACGTTCACAGTTATCGGTACGGTAAATCAGCTTTTTCATACAAATTTATTACGGCATTTTTTGGCAAAAAGCTTCACAGAATAGCAATAGTTTAAGTAGTGCAACCAGATGCCCCGTAGTCCCGGCAATTTGTCCTACAGAAACGGTCATTATCTTCATTTTTTCCCCTCACTCTCTCTCTCTCTCAACTACAATAAAAGGTGCACTTTTTTCACCGACGAGTGTTCATGAGATCGGTGGTTTCAGTTTTTGGCCATAAAAATGTACGTCCCCACGTATGGTCTCCTATTGGCCCCATTTACATTCCTTTAACAATAACATAGCTATTTGCGACCGGATGCATTATCCTACCGCTTATACCTTTGGCATTAAAGTTCGTCAAGACCCTACTGCTTATCCTATAGTTGATTGTACCCCTTCGTGGATAATTGCGTCCTTTTATTTCCTCTAACTCCCATCTTTGTTCCGCACAAACTGACTTGATTTCGCTGCTTCTTAGCATGGAGATGTTTTTTTTTGCAAACGAAATATTTATGTTTTTTTCTAATCCTCTCCGATTATAGAACCATAAAAATGGTCTCATTACAGTTATTGACTCAATTACAAAAAAGCAAAGTCAACACAACCAGAGTAAGCAGAACCAGGACGTTCTAACGCATTCGGTTCTGGAGTACGCGATCCTTTACTTTAAGCATTGCTTGAGATGTTCTGGTGTTATTTGATTTTGTGCACCTAACTTTTGTCGCGATGCATGGAGCACTCTTTGCTGAAAAAAAACGAAAAAAAACAACTTTCAAAATAAAACGTTTCGCCTTCTCAGCGTAACACTAGGTAATACGGGTGGGTACGTCATTGCACTACTCACTATAATTAATTTGACACCCTTGAACCTACACCGTAGGTCTTGGCGTGACGCCAGCGCTGGAAGGCGCTATGGGGTCAGTACAAGTGCCACTGTCGACAACGGTCGAGTGTGTGGCCCCACTCGGAAAACGGGAGGCAAGGATACCTATACTACGGGAACGGTAGTAATAGGAGGGGCTTTATGAGTGAGATGCTCAAAACTGACAGACAGCTGGTCCCGGCAATTAAAAGGCAAAAAAGCATAGTTACGTTATTTGCTTGTTTAACTGTATCAATAACGCGTAAAAGGTAAACGCGCAATTTGAACTGTTATCACTGCAGGTCCCATTTCCTAGTCTACGTGACTCGGATGGACTACCGGCGTAGGGAAGCGAAGGAGGGAAGGGGGGAGGGGAAGATTTAAACAACATAATGTATGAACTACTCAAACTGATCGATTATATTGTGACTTCTACCGCATCCTTTTTTTTCTTCCCTTCCCCTCTCCTCAAAACTGTCGGCGTGACTGGCCTTTCAATGGAAAAGGGTTATACATCAAGGACGCATCTGCCTAATTGAAGAAACATTTCGAGGGAATTCTCTATTTACCACTGCAAAGTATGGCAGTCCGCTAGGTGTACGCCATGGTTGCAAATATAAGCCGCGCCTGTCTTGCTCAAAAAATATCCTGGAGGCGTAACAACAACAATAACACCACGGTGAGGGGATATCTGCAATGCATTTAAACACATTTATTCCTTTTTCCTATGATTCCTCGCCCACCTCCCCCCAACCCCATGTTCATGTGGATTACACGGTCGTCTGTCTGTCTGGCTTGTCACATAAAGATTTTTTTCTCGTAGAATTTGCTCTCATCTACACATCCACGGAAAAAGGAGGTGAAAATCGCATTAATTGTGCAGCAGTGGTCACCTAGGCTTTCTCGCGATGTCAGAAGACTGGGGTCGGCAGTCACGAGGCTAGGTCTGCTGTCCTTCAATCCTCCATTTTTAACAATTGGGTGTGTGGCCCCACGTAATTCTTATTTCGAATAACTCCCTACTTATGGCTTTTTGGAGGGTTTAAGTTCATTCCCCAATTCTCGGTCGCCCATTCTGCGTTTAAGTGTTACCAGCCTTAGGTCCTCCGTCACGGCCATCACGGCAGTCAGATTTAACAATATATTCTTCACACTTTCATCGTGGACTTTGATCCGTTCGCCTGGAATATCTGCCCATCGTCCTATGTTTTCATCCGTCCATTCATCCTGACTTCAAGTATTTCAAATTGCGCGCTCGTGTTTTTAAGCCATATTGGTGTATTTAAACAAGCCAACTACGTACATATAATATCTCCTGCGGTTTACAGAAAACAACTGTGTGTCAGGTTCCTTCACCAAACACCTCAATTATCGCCACTACTGAATAATAGGTCTCCTTGTCTCTCGTTTTCCGAATGGGCCCATATATCTGATCGCTGTCCCCCTTTTCAACGCGGGCAGATCAACAAACGTCTGAATAGTTCGGCAAAGTGCTGATGTGGGTGGCAAATCGTATTCGTGCTTGCTTCGGACAAACCTTCGTTCTATTTAAAAAAAATAATGACATATATGTCCTCCTCCTCCTCCTGTTATGTAACGGAGTGTATTTGCATTCATGGGCTTGGCAATCCTTTGTCAGTTATTACGCATTTGTGTTTTTGTTGCTGTTAGTCTGATGGAAAGTCTCCAGTCGACAACATGGGTAAAGAATTTGTTGATTGTGATCAGTCAGTGTCCATGAGTAAACATCACGCCCAGATTCACATGCTAGACCTTTTTGTTGTCATCTGAGGGGCTGATTCATGGTAAGGACTTGCAGACCCCTCAACCTGGGAAATCGTATCGGCCCCTATTTTTAAACTTTCGGTCACAAAAAAGTGTGTCATCTAGCAGTGAACGTTCAGTCGGCCAGAGCACGCCTATAGGTTCTCTTTCTCCCGCAAGATTTCGAAAGCACAGACTAATAAAACTATGATTCCGGTGATCGAAACAGCTTCTTCTATATCTATACACATAAATGGGATGCAAACCTTTGCCTTAATTCACCTCTTCAATAATCACACCGATTCCTCGCTCTCCAATTCAGCTATAAAAAGCAGAACTCCCCCCCCCCCCCCCACTGGTTTAGATTGTTCATCCTTTAGGGTTTTCCAACAAAAAAATCATTGCACTTCCAAGTAAGCAATGCTGATGAACCCTGGACGGAATACTGCGTTTCAAAACGTCCCACTCTGCCACCCCCCAGCAGTCATTTGCTGCGAATATCCATAAGTGGTATTTCGCCTACCTTTCCTACACTTCACGTGTGCCCTAAATATTCTAAAACATTTTAAAATAAAATTGGCGATGTTTGCTGTGCACGGCCTGGTGGAATCTATTTCCCTACATTCCTCCTCTCGTTAAGTCGCCGCAGGAAATTCCTCTGCAAAATTAAGCTTGCGTGACAGCCTGAAGGAAGGTAATGCATTCAGGGTAAGTGATGCTGGGAGCGGGACGAATGGTGGGCCAAAGGATCTGTTTGTAACTCGACTTTTTTTACTCTTTCTCTACCTCTTCCCCTTCTCTTCCTCTTCGTGCCGATGTTTGACAGAATTTGAGTGTCCCATTAGCCAGCAAGTGAAAACAAACCGGACTTTACTTAAAACACGCAACTGAACTATATTGCCGACTAAGATATGAGAGAGGAACTGAAATGGTCAGTTCTCACTTGTTAGCCGGTATCGACCAGCCATACCCTGCACACCACCCGAGGCTTGAAACTGCAAGGTGTTGATTAGAAGTCCAACGTCCTAACCCACTGGCTCGTTGCATTGCCAGTCATGACCAGGAAGATTAACTTCCCTAGTAGCACGTGCAGATCAAGTGGAAAAATCCGATATCAATCCGGCATATGTATCCAGTAGGATTACATAATGGAATCCGCTTGGATTTGCTACTAGGCCCCTCTAGCACAGAAGGCTGCCATTTTTCTCTCTTCTTCGCTCACGAACCTAGCATGACTCATCCTCTCACAAGTCAATGGTTCGGCTGTCTTGTCGCGCCAACCGGCCTAGTATGAAGATCAACATTTTTCCCTGGTTTTACTTTCTGCTGAGCGCGGTAAGGGCGACGATGAAATTATTCGTGTCCCAGCAGACGAGGAACGGACAACCGCAATCATGCGCAAGTTCAGCCATCTGGAGTCTACTTAATCCAAGTCCATCCTAGTAGCAAATCCAAGCGGATTCCATCATGGAATCTTACTGAAAAAAAAAATCGGATACATAAGCCGGATTTATATCGGATTTTGTCCACTTTGTTAGTGGGATTGGGTTGATGGGAGCTCGCCGGTCATTTGCGCAATTCGTTCGTTCCGTCCTGCCTTGCGACTCGGTCTCGAGCCCTGTCAACAGTCGCACGGCGTATAGGCAACTGAATATTACCGAGAATGGGTTAGAGCGTTGAACAGATCATAGATTCGATCCCGGATGGTGCATCGACCAGAGTCATTCCAGTCTTCACGCTCCCTGTCGGTAGGTTCCTTTGAATTTTCAAAGTCCAACAAATCAACCTGGTGAAAACACCAACGAACTAAGTGCAGAGTGGGGCCTGGCTACTAATGGTTCCTTCAAGCGACTTTTCGCTACCAACAACTGCACCGCGCGTGTTCAGATGCCTTCCGGAATGTTTCGTATTTGGTGATTCAGATGCTGCCTCACCGATTCTGCTTCCCAGACAGCATGCCTTTGAATGTTGCCTTTTATAGCTTGTATTTTGTCCACCCTAAGGTGCCAGATGCTTGGTGTATCTGGACGCGGGTTGACAAGACATCATCGCATTAATTAAGACCCCCAGCGGTGAGAGCTGATAATCATAGTGCGCATATGTTCGCAGCGCGGCAAAAATCTTCGAATGTCACTGATTATGAGTTCGAGTGAGATCCCGAAACGTCGGGCCCGCGATCTGATGTTCTTCTGAATTGCTCCCCGGGACTCGCCTGCTTGCGCCTGTTTGGCTACTGTCGGAGTCAATGCTATCCCTCAAACGTCTCCTGTCTTGGGTCTTGTATCCGGCTCTCTGCCTGTTCGCTCATGCGTATGCTTGCAGTTCACCGTTAACGTTGTTGTGCACTCTATCATCCGATCACCTGCTCTTTCTCGGGCCCCTATAACTTGCACATAAAGCCAGACACAGTGCCTCTAGATACAGTTTTTTAGTAGTAGTAGTAGTAGTAGTAGTAGTAGTAGTCGTAGTAGTAGTAGTAGTAGTAGTAGTAGTAGTAGTAGAGAGAGAATGCGAGCAGATTGATACAGAACGTTTCGGGCTTATCCTGGCTTCAGTCAGCTGCGACCGTAAATACAAACATGCACCGGCCCACAGACCGCGGCTGGTGGATGGGTCATAAGTACTTAATCAAAAGGAATTCATCCTGGATTCACTAATTCTGTCGCTGAAGATAGTCTATTTATTCAAGCAGAGCTGGGCGCGCAGGGAGAGCTGATAGTATGCATGTGTTCGCAGCACGGCAACCATCTACGAATGTCACTGATGATTACATCGAGTGAGATTCCGAAACGCCAGGCGATTGGATATCCGTCTTCTGAATCAATTCCTGGGACTCACCTTTTTGCGTCTGTTTGGTGTTCTGCCAGAAGCAATATTATCCCTATAATATCTCCTGATTTTGGTATTCAGGTCCTCCGTCTAGTTATTGTTCCTCCGCTGAAGCGTAAGTTGTGTTCTCATTCTCGTTCTCCGTCTTGTTTTCTATCTCACATTTCCTGTTTTTTTCTTATCCCCCTCCTTCCTTTCCTCTTCTCTTGCACAACCTGTTCTGCAATACTCATCTCCGACTTGTCTCCCTTTTCAGCACTGCACTCATCCCACCTCAGGCGACCGATCAGTTAGACGGCGGCCTGTTGCTGTCGGTGGGAGAGAGTGTGAGGTCGACCCGCAGCGCATTTCTTTCCTCACTAAAAACAATCTGATGCGCTTGAAGCTATCGCGGTGCTCTAAAAGCCGTGGCTTGGAGGGTTGCCAACTGACACGATAACCTGGATACCACAGTCGGCCCAGTGTGTGTATCTTCTTGTGTGGAGTGGCTTCACGTGGGCTGAGAGTCAGGTTGCAATGGCTCCTTCTTAAGGCGGCCTTATGGCACTCCCGCGCAACCGGGAGACTACCTTGCGAGACATGCTGTTGGTACGCGTACTGAGTGTTGGGCGCGCCAGCCGCCTGTGCCCTCCCCATCTCCGGTCTTCTTGACTATTGTCTTGACACTGGGTGCCGGTGGGGATGTGGTGAGAGAGTAGGGTAGATTCTTCGCAAGTTTACTCTTTCTATAATCCCGTGGGAGTCACCGCGTTTCCTCAGCCTGCCGAAGCGCTGGGTGGACATTATCGAGAGCGACGGTTGAACTGTCGTAGTTGTTGTTGTAGACGCTATCACCCTATCACCTCCACTTTCTCGGAACCCCTACAATTTGCATATAAAGCCAGACACAGTGCCCCCCACATGCAGATGCTCTTGATGTCATGAAGAGGGGGGGGAGAAAACAGAGGAAGGGGATAGATTGGTATATAACTGTTTATTCAGCCAATCATAACCCCGACTGCCAGCTGGACCTAGAAACACAAACTAACACTCGTACATGGCCCACAGATAGCATCTAGCGGATGGATCATAAGCACTTAGTCGCCACATGTGTCGCTGAAGATCAGCTATTTATTCAACCAGGAAGCGGTACGCCGCCGAAAACAACAAGGTTGGTAGGTTGGTTGGTAGCCCATGTTGGATCAAGGGTTACCGCCGGAGTCCAAACTGGGTGCAGTCGAGAGGTGGAGAAAAGCCGCGACCTCGGCCGGCTTGAGCCAAAGGTCCTCGGGGGTGAGTTGGGTGCCTGGCCGGGAACTGCAGGCGAAGAGGTGACGGCAGTCATACAGCGAGACTCCGTAGTCGGGACAGAAGTCGGGTATAGAAGGGTCCAGCCGGTGTTGGTACTGGCGAAGGAGCATGCAGTGGCCGCCGCGCCAGGGTACGACGAGTCACTCGTGGGAGATGACGTTCCAAGGTGGCAATCGGGGGTGTATAGCCACCCAGGAGGACCGGGGAATGGTAGCTGGATATTGCGTACACAACTGCTCTCTGGTGAAGGCGCGGGTAGCCTGTCCTGATGGCGGAGCCATCAATGGGTAGGTCTGAGAGAGATGAGGCGACAGCTGCCTTGTGGAGACCTCGGATAGACGTCCAAACGTTACGGCTTGGCTCGGGAGCGTTGCAACGATGGTGGTTCGGATGGCCAGGTTGTGAACAGGTCCACCAGAACTGCTGGCCGAGCAGTTTGTTGTGCGCGGTGACCGACAGGACAGAAGCCTCGGCATGAAGATGATCGATGGGCGACATTTTATAGTAGCCCATGATCGTGCGGAGGGCACCGTTCTGTGTTGACTGAAGGCAGCGGAGGCTGGAGGAGCTGATTGTGTCAGACCAGATTGGTGCCGCATAGATGAGATGCGGCTTGGCCAGCGCCTTGAACGTGGTCGCCTGCGTCTCTTTCAAGCAGCCCCAGGATATGCCCGCAAGAGCCTTGAGGATCTTGGTGCACCGGCTCACTTTGCTTGCGACCTCCCTCACATGGTCCGCGAACGTGAAGAGCGGATCTAAACGGACGCCAAGGAGCTTGGGCTTACGGACCAGCGGCAAAGCCTCACCATTGACGATGATAGCCGGGTGACAATTGAACTCCTTCAGGTCCAGCGTGAAATCAGTGACGGACGACTTGGCTGCCGAGATCGTCAACCCGCGCTGAGTGAGGAAGTCCACAACATTAGGCATAAATTCTGAGAGGACCTGTGCAGCCTGATCAATGTGGTGGTGCTGGCAGAAGATGGTGACATCATCCGCGTATGTTACCACTTTGGCGGGTGCCGGAGGGAGTGGGAGTTCCCGCATGTAAATCTCAAACAGCGTCGGGCTAAGCACAGAGCCTTGAGGAGCACTGCAGGTCTGCTTACGGGGCTTGGAGAGAGTGCCGCGGAAAAGGACACGATCGTGGCGGCCACGGATGTAAGCCGCCAACTATCGGACCAGGCCAGTCGGGACATTCAGGGAGACCAAGTTCTGCAGGAGCTGATCGTGGCGGACGCAGTCAAGGACTCACAACAGGTCAATTGAGACTGTCATGGTTCGCGAAGCGGGCTTCTTTTGATTGAAGCCCTCGAGGATGGTATTTGTGAGCACGAAAAGCGCCGTTGTTTTGCCACGAGCCAAGCTGAAGCCATGTTGATGGATAGACAGATCCGCTGCAGACGTCAGAATAGGGTGGAGAAGTCGTTCCAAAATCTTTGCCAGTGGACTGAGGAGAGCTAGACTGGGAACCTTGCCAGCTTTGACCAGTGGAATGATAATGGACTGGCGCCAGCAATCGGGGATGATTGAACTGGCCAGCAAAAGATTTAAAACGGCCGCCAGGTAGGCAGCCACCTTGGGGCCGATATGGCACAAATGGATAGGTGCCAGGTCATCCAGTCCTAAGGCTTTCGAGACTTTCGTTTTCCTGACGGCGGTGAGCATAGCATCGGCCGAAAAGGAGATGTCCGGAGGTCAGGCCTTATGGAGGAGACGAAGAAGGGAGCGCTGGCTTTTAGGACTGAGCGCCGAGCGTGGCAAGAACAGTTTGTTCATCTTTGCGGCGATCGTACCGTTGTTGGAAATGAACTTGCCGTCCCCGAAGCTAATGGACTGGTTAGGCGTGTCAGCCCGGGGCTTGGTTAGGTTGCGTAGAAGCTTGTAAGTGTCAGTTGAGTTTCCGCTTAAATTGCAATCTGCAACTCGTTCTTGCTTGCGTTTGCCATCGTTGATAGTCTTGGTGATCAAGCCATTCAGTTCGCCGACGCGCGGGTCAGTTACGTCTCGCGCTCGGATCTCGACTCGCTCTCGTTCCAGTCGGGAGGCTTCGCTTGGGTAGTTTGGGCGGAGTATGGGGATGCGACCGTTCGGTATATGGTGGCCTGCTGCTGCCAGAAGCAGGTGACGAACGGCCCGCTCCGCCGTGTGGACACAGGTGGAGGGCGGTAGCTGATCGGTTCCCGCTTCGCATTCCACGGTGAACGCTGCCTAGTCAGCTCTCTTAAAGTTGATAAAGTGCCTGTTTGGAGCCTTGATACGGTCGGCAGAGGTGGCAATTCGAGCACTATAAGGAGGTGATCGCTCCCTAGACTGATGTCTGTGCTCCAGGTGGTGGAAGCTACCAGACTGAGACTGGCAAGGGAGACATCGGGAGAGATTGGGGCACGTTGGGCGGGAGCCGCGTTGGGCTGTCCTCGTTGAGGACTGCGAAGGGAGCTTGCTCTAGTTCTTCCGCCAGGACTTCTCCCCGGGAATCGGCCGCCAAATTGGAGCACCACAGGTCGTGATGGACGTTGAAGTCACCTAATACCAAGCTGCCTCCGGAAGGTATATAGGGAGCAATGGAGGCGGTGATACCAGGGGGACAACTGAAGGTTGGAGGGATGTAGATGTTCACGACGGTTAGCGGCACCGGACCAATGTCGAAGGAAATCGCTAGTATTTCCGTGGGATCGGCTCCAAGCAGAGGTTGCTGGTGATGGGCCATGGAATTGTCCACTAAGAAGGCCAAGCCTCCACCTTTGTTGCGGCCGCGG
The DNA here is from genome assembly GCA_036362985.1 of Ligula intestinalis. Classification (NCBI taxonomy): domain Eukaryota; kingdom Metazoa; phylum Platyhelminthes; class Cestoda; order Diphyllobothriidea; family Diphyllobothriidae; genus Ligula; species Ligula intestinalis. The sequence continues at coordinate 22,243,544 of JAYGXS010000009.1, read as the reverse complement.
TCGCGACGGACAATCGTGTAATCGGCACAGGAGGGGACCTTAGTAGAGTTAGACCACTTTGTCTCTTGGATAGCTGCCACAGCTGCGTTGTGCGAACGCATGACGGCCAGGAGCTGGTCAAGCTTCCCAAGGAGGCCATTGGCGTAAAATTTTAAGATCTTAAGACCAGGCGGTGAGGCAAGGCTGGGGACCAGAGGCTTTGGGTTCAGGACCGGGCGGGCTAGAGGCGTGAAGACCGGAGGGGAACTGGACAGCTGGGACACGCGAAGGTGGGCGACCAATCGGCAGCTTTGGCGAGGCCACTGCAGCGGAGATGGCACCAACCATTGCAGGAGCCGCAACGTACAGAACAGTCGCGGCGGCCCAGGCGGACTCGGCAGAACGAGCAGTACTAGAGAGGTCCAGGGTTGGTCTCAATACCGGCGGCAAGGAGGAGGAGGAGTCGGAGCAGCGTGGCCGGGAGGGGCTGCTCCGTCAGCAAAAACACGGGTTGGGTTGAGGGGGTTGATCCAACGTAGGGAGATGGGTGTAGTAGACCTTGGCCGCCAGGAGGGCGGGTGGGAACGCGGTCGAAGAAGCGTCTGCTGTGGTTCCAAAACAACAAGGTCTGTGTGTATGGCAAAGACCACAAACAGGCCGAAGTAAAAGAAGAAGAGGTGATCAGTGGAAAAAAGGATTTTATTTCCCTGACAATAGGATAGTGTGATGCGACAGGGTTTTGGGGTTGTACATGCACGGAGTGCACGGTATTTATAGGTGGTAGCGACCATCCGAATGCCTACTCTAATTATCAGCTCATGTAACCACAGCTTGGGGTCTTAATTGTGCGGTGATGGTTCGAAATTTCGCTTTCGAGTCATTAATTGCCGCGATTTCGTTATCCATGTCGGATGGGAGCTTGATAATTGAGTGATAATTATCCTCGCCTTCGTCAGAGTTGTTGCTGGAATGCACTACGTGCTAGGGCCAGTTCGCCTGGGCAAAAATGCAATGTTATATCCTAGCAGAGAGAATTTTTTTTCTTCAGTTGTTGTATCTAATATGTGTTTTTGTCATTTAAGTTGTAGCGCAGGTAAATTTGAGGTTTGTGCGGCGCTCCAGGCCGCGAACTAAACTAAACTAACTCCAGAACGGTTAGTTTGACCGCAGTAAAGTTGAAGTAGACGACCTCCTAAGAATCGTTTTTTGATCTTCAAAATACAAAATTAACAATATCTAACAGTGGCCTTGTTTGCTTTGTAAATCCACAAAGATGCACTCAGACAGCGTCTGGTGGATGGGTTATTTGCATTTCACAGCTGCATTCTCTTAAAAAGCTGATTATTTCAATTTGCGTACTGATGTTGTCTAGTCTAGCAGTTGAAAGTCTGTTCTGCTTCCTCTTACCTGTGGCATCCTTCAAGGCTTCATGTTATCTCTCCACCTCCTGTCACTTCACACCTAGAATTGGGCAACGCCTCATGCCTGTCATGACTTTAGCCTAGGTAGACAGGTGATAGACTTGTTGGTTATCACGTTAAAGGATAGGCCAACCACCAAACTTCGTACGGAAGGCTTGTATCATGCCACAGCCGGACACCAATGTGATCAAGAGTCATCCTTTGGGTAGTTCCATGTTACCATGTGCTGCAACCTCTCATTCCTTTGTAGGTCGGTTGATCGCATCAAGGTTTTACTTTCCTATCATCCCACAGTTTGATGATCTATGAATATCTGTACTCGCCGTCTGAGATTTTAACTCTATCCTGTCATTAAACTTGCTTTACTATACAAGGATAACCTCATTTTGGACGTGTTGCTCTTTTTTTCTTCTGACAATGACAGTGTTTATTTTGGTTGTTAGTTGACGCTATTGGTATGCAAACAGTTTTCAACGGTCAGACAATTCGCCAACGGAAGCTGTCATGATACAATCTCGGCTGCTATAACTCCAGTCCACTTACTACGACATCATTCTGCCCAACCAGGCTTCGATTCAGAACAATCCAAATTCGTGCATGGACCTATCAATGTTCATCCAAATCGGAACTTTTTTCCGCTTATGCTGAGACCGAAATACAGAAACGGAGACTACCCTTAGTGTCATAACAATCCTCCCGTTTTTTTTTCACCTTGTTCTGTGCATTTACTCATTTGTATCCTGGTCATGTTTGGAGTTTGTATCAAAATGAAACGTTGACCTCCCCCCCACTCCTCCTCACCATCATCATCCTCATAATCAGCATCAGTATCAGCATCCTCAGCCTGCTCCATCACCGCTTCGTAATTACCTTCCTCCACCACCTCTTCCCCCCGTCGTTGCTTTCCCCCCTCCCCCCACCTCCTTCTCATCCCCCTCGTCTTCTCCCTCCTCTTTCTCCTCACGTTCCTCCCTCTTCCCTTTCCCCTCATGCTAGCCCTTCCTTCCCCACCCTCTATTCCTTACATTCTTCTCCTCTTTGCCCGCCCACGCCTCTCAACACTCCCTTTTCGCGTCGTCTACAGCGCCATTCAATTAACCGACTTGTTGGTAGCACTCCCCAACTGTCTGTGGCATGCCCCGTCTAAATGCAGCAAAACAAACTAATCCCAGACAGAGGCTGACCTCGTGCTCCACCCAGGGAGGCTTTAAATCAGCAGCGTGGAAGCTCGACGGCGGAAACGTTTTGCCCTTGAACGCGCTGGGAATGAAGCGTGTTCTGCCACTGTTTCATCTGCCTCGTCTCCTTCTATTGCTCCGTGGGTCAGTGAATCGTCTTCGCTTGCTGATCGTGCTTGAGTGAGCGTTTACCGCCTGGCATCCAGTGATACCGTGTATTACCAAGCAAACCAATGGGGGATCGGTTGGACATGAAGGACGTGTGCTCGCTCGCTCGCTCGCCATTTATGCAATTCTGCTGCTCCATAAACTTGGCGTTGGTGTAGTCGTGCTGAATACGACCGTGGGCAGTTCACGGCTAAACGGTGAACGGTGGGGCGTGAAGGAGCAGCTTACGCGCACAAAAATAACCCCCTAATGTGTGCGATGACGTCATCAAGGGAGGGGAAATCGTGGTTACGCTTAGGCGGACAGATAGAGCAGGCGATGCATGGCTTTGAAAGAATGTTCCTAAAAGGAAAAAAGGGTGATAATGAAGAGGAGGAGGAGGAGGAGGAGGAGGAGGAGGAGGGGGACCTTGATTCGCTCGAGGTTTCAGATTCCGTTTCTTGTATCCCTCATTAGAGACTGATGGTGGATCCAGGAAACGGAATCCGAAACGTCAGGCGAATAAAGTTTCCTGACCCAATGATCGCATGCACTGAGTCTTACCTTAAATTACTCCCTCCAGAGAGAATTTAACTCTCGACCCCTGGTTTACTAAACTGGTGTTCTAACCCCTGAGGCCCGTGTGCGTGTTCGGCGATATGCGCGGCGCTATCCGGCATAGTTTGCTTATCGCACGTGATACAGATCGGGCTGCGTAGCGTAAAGTTCAGCAATCTTCTGTGACATTTACCCTTCCCCCCTCTTTCAGGCGATCTAAAAGGGGTGCGTGGATCAATTGGCCGACAATAGGCCGTCTAAGAATGCAACCCTCGACTTAGTATCCATCTGCGCACTTTCAAGCGTTCATTCTGGAGGCAGCGTCCGGTAAAACCCATAGTACAAGGGAGCCATTACAGCCAGACTATCAGTACTAAATAGGGCTGAGGTTTACCCTCAGCTGGTAGACTGTCAACCCACGACTGTTGTAATGCCAATTTCAGAGGACTTCAATGAGGCACCGCAGCATCGATTACGAGCTGGGGAACGAGACTTGACGTTCTAACTGACGGGACCTGACGTGAATAGACCATCTGACGTCGGTGATCTTTATCGCGTCAAGTGTCGCCTCTTCAATTCGCGTAACCCTGTCATTTTTCTCACCATCCCACAACTCTAGAGTTATCGAAAAGAAGCACATGCGATTACAGGGGGCAAGAATTCTATTAGCCTGACGTTTCGGAATCTGCCGCGGATCCGTCATCAGAAAAATGTAGCAGGAGCGGGTAATTAATACATGAAGAGTTGCAGTATTTATAGAGCACAGTCGTTATGCTAATGGATAACTATGACAATTAACGGCTCTCCGACCCTATAGAGGATAGGGTGGGTCGTGAGCTGCTAAAAATTCCTCACCCACGCTTTATTAAGGCGTAATGAATGCTCGGCCATATGGTCGCTATCTCTGGTTTTGGAAGATACGTTCGTTCATGCGCTCTCCGACATGGTGAATTGATTTGGCCAAACTGAGCCTCAGCACCGAATATTGGTTGGTTGCACTTTGGAGACCGTAGACCATGACTCAAGCAACTCGCAGCCATTACGATTGTCGCCTACCATGAGAATGTTGGTCTCGTCTAACTTCAGTGTGTGGCCAGGTCTCGTCGAATGAGTCGCGACGTGAAAGTTAGCACCATTTCTTCACACTGCTGTCGCGTGTTCGGCAATTCGCGTCATAAGAACTCTTCCAGGTTCTCCGATGTAGTTGCTTTGTCCGCAAATGCAGCAGATCCTATAAGTGACTCCAGCTATAGACGACAGTTGCAGACGTTATTGAATTCACATCTCTTTAGAGGGATGAGGGGGAGTACTATCCTGTAAAACCATGCTCCCAATTCTGTGCCTATTGATGTCGTAATAGCCAGAGGCCTGCTTTACGATGCCAATGAACGGCTTGTTGTTAAAATTGATAGCGAACTTGGCCGCTCAAAGTACATAATAGCCAACGAAACCATCCGTCAGCGACCATTCCTAAATGTTGCCGTTGGTACCATGTTTTCCTTTGGAAATCTCTTTCCAGCAGCATCCTATCAATGGGTCCAGATATTTTTGTCATGACAATGAGTCTTTAGGCTTCATTAGCCGATGCCTCCGGCCTGTGTGCGACTCCAAATCCGAGTGGTCTGATAAGGTGGCCGACGGCCACAATAAGGGGTCGGTGTAATTTTTGTCACTCATTTCTTTCACGCATGCACCGATTGACGAAGTTGCGCGGGTAGCCTTTTTTTCTGAACATCCGTCGAATGTATTGTTCATTTTGCTAATCTTTTTATTCTGGTTCGCTGCAGTGGTTCTCAACACGCAAATAAAGCCTTCTTACGCAACTGAGTTTGTGACCGATTGGGTGGTCGCTGTTGAAGTTCAGCACTTGCCTAAGCTTGGTTGCTTTCCTGAGCACTTTGCCTTTAAGCCACCGCAATTTTTGCGGCAGACAAGGACATCAAGGAAGGCCAGCTGTCTGTTCTCTTCCTCCTCCATCGTAAATTTTCTATTCAGGAAGGCGCTGTTAAGATATTCTCTGAACGTGAGCACCTGATCTTGCCCGATGACGACGAAACTAACACCCAAATACGGCGCCTCAAAATTTCTGTCTGTGGTATTGGGGAGACCGGCGACTCTAACCGCCGCAGGACCGCCTCGGCTATGAGTTCCGAAATCGGTAAACCCATTGGCATTTCGTATAAACTGAAAGGCAGCATCCCAAGAAATGTAATTTCATGGAAAGGCATCTTTTTGCGAAATGAGTAAGTTTATTGAGTAAATTTTCGACACTGGATCCCCAGTTCGTCGTCAGACTTGAGAGAAATTTGCAAACAACAGTTAGCATTTCAAAGTGCTGATTCAATTATATAGTCATTTGGTGTGGGCGTTAATTGGGGGTTACAATTTGCGTCACATCGTGATGGACATGATTATCAGTCGCAATGGCGTAATGACTAATTGGCAACTGTAATTTGAGTCAGTCTGTGGTCAGTCCAGGTTATCCGGTGTGGGCGCTAATTGCCGTTCATGTTGGTCCATGTTTGTCGGCTGCAGTCTTTTCCACCTTTCTTGAAGTGTTTGTACACTCCAGCTAACTCGATACGCCGGTGGATGCATGAATCATTGGCGTTTCCTTCATCTGCTCGTAGATTGCTCCGTCAAACGTGACCTTCATGCAGAAGCTGTAGGATTTGGATATGTCGGAGACGATTCTGCGTCTTGTATGTGTTTCGTAGGTGTAGTTCGTGAGGGACGTGACATCACAGTATGCCTTGACATCCCTTTGCACAAGACTTACCCCTTTAAGTTTCTTCAAAAATTGTGCTCATAAACGGGCCGTGGTGTCCAAATCAACTGTCAGAAGTCTTAGATGCCGAAACAGCCACCTTGCCAGCTACGTACTTGTGAGTGCCTTTTAGCGATACAATGGGTCGGGACGGGGGGCGCCCGCCTTGAGCACCGGTGACAGGCTATAGAAGCGGGCCAGGGCCGTGTCTTGCGCGCTCACCATGCGTCGGTCAGACGACGAAATCACACCCGAATTATTTAATGCTAACAGGGTCGCATTAATTTCGTGTGTCGACCTTTTGAAGGGATCGGGATGGGATTAACGATCCCCAACAATTTGTTTGGTTTTCTAAAGGTATTCGGTTCTGTCTGTCAACTCAGGTATTTCCTTGTACTCGCATTTTTGCTTGTATTAGCCCAATCATCTATATTACGGGACGTTCATCCCTCCCTGTCCCTCGAAGAGGGGGAAGGGTTTGGGGGAAGTACACCTAGGCTATCCCCCAGAGGACCCCGGAAAATTTAATTTGGTTCTGATCGCTCCGCTCTCCCGACACATGACTAAAAGTTCCCTGTCGTATGTCCATTAACCGGATTCCCAGTCAAAGTAATTTGCAGACACAAAGTACTGTCTTATTTTACACAGACGTAGGACGTGCCAGGAAATCGAAAACTGGCAGCAACTCTTGTAGGTCTGGCAGAAAACTGGCAGCTCCATGTCTCCTTCCTCTGATCAATAATCGCCAATTGTTTTAATGGGACAGACTGGAGTTTTTTGACGACGGCGGAATGGAGTCGAGCCAGCGGAAGCACCCCTAACTGGTGGCCTAATCGTTGCCCATCCCCACGCTCAACTCTCCGTACGTCTGCCCGACCTCGCCATTACACAGTCCGTCGACTTAGCAGAATGCGGGAAGAGAGTAGGCAGAGGGGGCGGGGGAGGACCGGAACGGAGGGGAGGGGGTCGGACTAGGATGAACCACACAAGCACTTAGAGCACTTTCGACTTATGTGGGGATCGGTGGACGCGCGCGCGCGCGCGCCCGAACGAGTTGATAGGACTGGAACAGCTGATAGCGCCCGCATTTGTTCCACTAATCGCATTCGTCAAACAGTCAAGCGTCGTCGGGATGATGGGTTCCCGCCGCCCCCCAGGCCCCTCTCGGGACCCCAGCAGCTCTAAGTCGTACTGCACTGTGACGTCTGACAAACAATAGTCATTCTCTGTAGGTTTGGCGAATGGGTTACTTCGCGGGGACGGTGTCTCGTCAAATGCCTCGTTGATCGCAGCCTTGCTGAGGTCGCTCACGCCCTCTCCACTCTGAACTAATGGCGGCGAAGTCTTGCACCGAAGCTTCCGTCCAATGTCTTGCCGTGCACATTGACATATCGGCACTCCATACTTCCATTGCTAGCACGCTATCTCACGTGTAAAGAAACGAAAATTGAGAAGTTGAAAGCCGACTTGTCTCCATAACAGATGGGGATACCGTGTAAACCTTTAAACTTTTAGTATTCTATGAGGTTTTGCCTTACCTTAAACCGTGTACTCCGTGAATGGAACTATTTTTGCTATTTTTTGGATATTTACCTTAAAAATGAGGCATCTCTTTCTCATTAAATGTCACGGGATTTATACTATACTCGTGAGTATTAACGAGGAATCCTCTGCACTCTTGCCTTGTTGACGTGTGTTCATCTTTAATCCGCCCGGTTTCACAGGCAGTTAATACAGCACATGTTGCTTCCGAAAACGATTAAATTGGTGGATGCATTTGGCGGTCATATGTTCGACACCCAAACACTGCAGGATGTGGTCGGTTGAATATTTAAACAACAGCCTCCCTTAAAACTGCTACATAAGGCAGGCCTGACTATGCGATCCCTGAATCAAATAACATCATTTACATATCCCAGTACTGTGATTTAGGGTCCATTGAGCCCCCAGGGCAGAAACGGTCTTTTCGAATCGAACCGTAATCTGTCTTGCTCGCTCCATTCGCATGTAAATGTTCGTGTGGTGGTCAGAGGTCATACCCCACTTACTGCTATTATGACTTGGCCGGAATCGGCCTGGCAGACGGTCACCCGTTGGGGACCTCTGACCACCACACGAACTTTGTTTAGTTCGGAAGCCTATTCGATCGGTGTTCGCACATTCCTGAGTGAATATATACCCGATCAGCAGTGACAGCAAATGGCAGGTGGCGAGGCGCTGATGAACTGCGGTTCGATGAAGTGCTTATGACCCATCTGATAGACTCCAGTGGTGGACCAACTGCGCCGTCTGTGAGTGCGTTTGTTTGTGTTGTCCAACCAGCTGGTGTTCAGGGTTATGCTTGGCTGATGAAGGCTAATAAGCCCGAAACAGTTCTGTATCAAGTCACCCCCAAATGCTGTCATACCCCACTTACTGCTATTATGACTTGGCCGGAATCGGCCTGGCAGGCGGTCACCCGTTGGGGACCTCTGACCACCACACGAACTTTGTTTAGTTCGGAAGCCTATTCGATCAGTGTTTGCACATTCCTGAGTGAATATATATATATG